>WBZZ01006259.1:200000-227500 GCA_019918135.1 Paulinella micropora
CTGCTCTGCCGGTTCTGTTTCTTCCGGTTGCTCATCAACATGAGTCTTTAATAATTCACTTGGTCTTACTAAGTCTTCTTCAGATAGGATAACTTTGAACCCCTTACGGCCTTTAACATTAAATATAGTTTTACTGAATTGTTTATCACCTTTAGAAAAAATAGTTCTTTCTAATTCATTTCTCACTCTTGTTCCCTTAGGGAATTCATTAATTAAAGGATTTCTGTATATTTCCTGTGTGTTTTTTTCAGTCCCTTCATAAACATTAATAGGTACTGCTTTAATTGTTGTATGGTATGTTTTATTATAAGCATCAACAACCTCATGAATAATCGGCACCCATTGAAAATTTTTATTAAATTCCCATATTAACTTTAATTCATTCCGTATTGTTCTAATAAATCTATCTATTATCCCCATGGTTCTGTGATCGCCTACTTGAAGCGGTCTGTGTTCAATATTGTTCTGTCTAAAATATTCAGCCACTTGACCCTTAAACTCACCACCATTATCTGATGTAATTCTTTCGGGAACTTCTTTTGTAAATATTTTTTAAGACCTTCTAAAACATAAGCAGTTGTTTTATTTTTGATAGGCTCAATCCAGCCACGACGGCTATATACATCAATAGCAACTAAGCCGAAATTATAATTAGCATTTCCTTTCTTAGTAGCAACCTTTGACATATCCATTAAATCAATAAATACTTGGCTTAGTGGTTTTGCTTCTGGCGAGGTTATTGTGTTCCATATCTTAGCAGGCTTTGATTGCTTGTGTATTTCAATTGCTTCTTCAAGTTTTTCTTTCCGCTCTGTCTGCTCAGGAGTTTCTTGTTGCTGACTATGTTTGTAGTCCATGATATATTATCAAAATTTTTTCTAAAAACATCTTTGAGACATCATCATTATTTTTTTCTTTCTTACTTGGCTTCTCTGCTTGATTATGAACATTAACAGATATGTTCGACTTCTTACCATTTCCTTTCTTAGATTTAGGCTTCGGCTATTCTTCACTTTCTTCACTTTCGCTTTCGCTATCATCAGGTTCAGGCTCAGGCACAGGCTTTTTATTTACTTTCTTCTTTGCTTCCGCTTTCTTTCTTCTTGTTTTCATCTTAGCCATCTTTTCAGCAATGATATCAGTAAAATCACATTCTTCATCGCTCTCACTGCTTTCTTCTGGTGTATCATATTGGTCTTTTCCATTAATGATATCATTAGCAACACCCATTTCGGCCATGCGGTTTATCTTTTCCTCCATCTCTTCATCATCACCTACATAAGCATTTCTACACTTTGCTAATTTCTCTTTAGCCATTTCAATCTCTTGTTGCTTTTTGCTCTTAATACTTTCCACAGCTTTACCCCAATTCTTGCGACTTGCTTCAGCAGACGGCATATTCTATACTAAGATTAATATATTTTAGAATTTTTAATAAATAATAAATATTTAATTACATAATATAACATGAGTCAATATAAATCATTACTAGGCCTTAATGAGTTGGCAGTTGATAGTCTAAATATACTTAACTTAGACTTAACCAATACCAACATAGTGGGCTTGAACACAGACAGAGTGCCAGAAGATGCTGACCCTATAAATCTTTATTACACTGACGGCCGATTTGATACATGTCTCGCCTTAAAATCAACGACTGATATCAAAGAAGGAAAAAATTTATACTATACAGTGCAACGAGTAAGGGACAACGACGAAGTCAAAGCCTCAACTCAACACCGCTCTAATACAAGTAATCCGCACCAAACCAGTCTATACAATCTCATGGACACAAACATATTCGCACAAGCGAGCGGGCAATACTTAACTTACAACGATGTAGAAGGCAAATGGAAGAATACAGCCCTTGGTTCAATTGATACACTTTCAGATGTGGTTATAACCGCGCCGATAGCGATGAATAGTTATCTAACATATAGCTCAATAAACTAGGTAAATAAAACATTTCCGATAAATGTTGATGAATTCGGCAATATTAGTATGGGAAGGAAGAATATAACAGGAGTTAATTTATTAAATACCAAAGATGTTGATGAATGGATATTTGAACACCAAGATAATAATGATAAAGTTTCAGCGAGTGGAAGTATAGACTCACATAGCGATGTGTTAATAACGGGCACACCAGCAGATAACCAATTACTCATTTATAGCACGGGGCAATGGAGAAACACCACACCACCCTTTCTTAGATTAGACGGCACTGCTAGTATGACAGGAGGACTAAATATGAATGGTTTTGATATTTCAGGGGTTTCTACGTATAATGGAATTAATCTCGCAAATCTCGCAGTTGATGGTTCGGTGGTTAAACTAACAGGAGACCAAACCATAGCAGGAATTAAAACATTTAGCAGTATAATAAATGCAAGTGCGGGTATTCATATGAAAAGCCAAAGCATAACAAATGTAAATCAACTAAATGGTAGGTCTATCACAACTTGGCTATCAGAGCACGATACGAACACTGCAAAAGTGTCGGCGAGTGGAAGTATTGATACACATAGCGATGTGATTATAACAACAGCAACAGATAATCAACTACTCATTTATAGCACTGGACAATGGAGAAACGTGGCATCACCCTTTCTTAGATTAGACGGCACTGCTAGTATGACGGGAGGGCTAAATATGGGAAATCAAAGCATATCAAATGTGAATCTGGTTGATGGTGTGGATGTTTCTGTTCTTGATACTTCGGCAGTTAAAACTTCAGGAAACCAAACAATAGCAGGAATCAAGACATTTAGCAGTGCCCTTAAAATAACTGGAAATTCAACGAATGCAACAACAAAAGGAACATTCGTGGTTTTTAACTCCACATCCAATATAGGAACTATCGGATGCCTTGATATGGGCACGGGCGTAAATTATAACTTTGAAATAATTGCCAAAAAAATAAGTTTCATTATTGATGGAGCGATTGTTGCGTGGATCAATGTCACGGGCTGAGATTATTGTAATAGTAGTAGGATTGTTAATCTAGGAGCACCACAAAATGCGAATGAAGCGGTAAATAGGCAATATATGGATGACAATTGTGTGAAACTAACAACAGACCAAACCATAACAGGAAGTAAAACATTCAACGGGGCGAGCACTACAATAAAATATCTAACTTTAACGAACAATGCCGATTTTAATAATCAAACTATCACTAATGGCGGAAATATTACATATAATGGGGCGAGGATATTAAACCAAAATGGAGGGGACATATTCTTTTCACAGACATCAGGTGATTACCAATATTTCTTATTTACTCTAAATACTGCTACAAGCGGAACCGCGAACCAACGAGGTTATGTATTCACGAATGTAGCATTTGATGCAAAAGGAGCAGGTCTTTATATTTCAAAACTTTTGGACAATAAAAGTGCTTCGTCTGACATTGTCAGTTTTAACAATGCTGGCGGTATGCGGTTTTATGGTGCCTTACTAGATATGAACTCAAACAACATAACAAGTGCTGGAACAATAACGGGAACTACGATTACTTCAACCGCAGGAATAACTACAACGACTTGAACGGCGAGTGGATTAATAACGGCAGATAGCGGTTGTAAGTTATCTTTTCAAAATAAAGTAGATGGAGGAAATGGGCAAGGTATATTTCTGTGGGATACAGACAACTCAGGATGAGGTATTTATATGGCTCAGCCAGGGGCGAATAAATCATTAGGTGGAGGAACAGCGGTGGCAGGCAACGATATTTCAGGCTTTGCTGTAAGATTTAGGTCTGGTTTTGCTTCCACAGATGGTTTTGTGTGGGAAAATTCTAATGAGCAATTGTTAATGTCATTGAATGGGGCAAACGGAACTTTATGGACAAAAGGATTGATAACGGCTAGTGCGGGGATATCAACAACAACGGCAACCGCAAGTGGATTAATAAGGGCAAATGCTGGGATATCTGTTGTTAATAGCACGGCGGACATAAGAGGAGAAGCAAGAAGTGGGTCTCATGCTACACCAGTCGGGTTATATGTCTCAGCCAATCTTGGAGCATCTTCTGCTGGTGTTGAATTCAGACACAGCAACGGGACACAGGGAGTTGGTTTTGGTTATAATTCAATATATGCTACGGGAAGCAGTACTAATCAGGATTTACATTTTTATGCGGGGAACTGGTGTAATCTATGCTCAGAGTGATACAAGCACGACAACAGCATCCAGCGGATTTTTAACATTAAGAAAAAGACCATCAAATACGACTAACCCACAAATATTTATGAAAGCAGGAGATTCTTCAGGTTATGCGGTGGTAATGAATACAGGTGGATTATTACATGCTTGGTCGACTTCATTATCAAATGGTGAAAACAATACAGGATATGTTTATTTGACTGCGGGAGCAAATACATGGTCTTCTGGTCAGACAGGAGATTAAAATCAGATATTAAAACACTAGACTGCGGGGATTGTTGCGAGAAACTAATGAAAATAAACTGCTATTCATATTATTTGAAATCAGATAAAAAGAAAGAACAAAAGAACCACGGATTTATTGCTGATGAAGTTAAAAAAATATTTCCAGAGTTTGTATCCGAAAGTGGAATAAAAGCAGACGATGGGGAAAGTATAACATACACGGACTTCATGCCAATACTGGTTAGTGCTTTTCAACACATGGCGGAAAAGGTAGTTAATTTAGAAAAAGAAAATAAAAATCTTATGAATATACTACAAGACCAAGCAAACCAATTAGCAGAATATTTATCAACTACACTCCCATCTGGCTAATCGCCAGATTCCCGTTTGTTGATAAACGATATTTGACAATAAACGAAAGTGCGAATAGCACGAAGTGAAATTGTCAAATGGCAACTAGACTTCACAGACCCCCGCCTATTATGGATATGGATGGCGAACTAACTCCCGAATTAAAGTCTCGTGTTCTTGAAGTAGAACTAAAGACTGAGGAAAAAAAAGTAGAGCACGAATTGGAAGATAACTGGAATTGTTGTTGTATAAAAAACAGACCGACAGACAGCCGACTTATTAAATACTTATTTCAAATGGGTATCATTATTGCCATTATAACACTTTGTATCGTGAGGCTATCTGAAAAGAACTTGCCATGTGAGGTTGCTAACACTTATGTCGTTATTTTAACATTGCTTATCGGCATTTGCCTTCCATCACCTTCTTCATCCAAAAAGTAAAATTAAATACCAAACACTGATAAACCAAGCATATTGTCATAATGAATTTGTCTTTATTTATGAATTCTTAAATAACCTACTGAAACATTTATACCACACTCGCATTTAACCTTTCCTCTTTTATGATAATATTGACGAAAATATTCATTGACTTTTTCATTATTTTGTCCTCGCCATTCTCTTTTTTTCTGTGATAAATGTTCTTTATTTTGTTCTCTGTATTCTTTACATTTTTGTGCTAAGTCTTCTCTATTTATTGCAACCCATTCTTTCATCGTTCTTCCTGCAATATATTTATTTGTACAATTCTCATTCTGTCTTATTATTTCTCCTTCTCGCTTTCTTAATTGTTCTACAGTTTCACACGGATAATCTTCAATCAATTCAACAAAGGCATCATCATATTTGACGATTTCAAATGAAGAAGTGTAATCATATTCTCCTTTCATCCATATTTTGTAGTTTAATTTATGTGCATAAAGTCTTTTGTATAATGGTTGAGTTGTTGAACCAATATACACCCGATCCGTTTGATATGACCTAATCGCATATATTTTACCTTGTTTATAATCTGGCATACTTTTATATCGTTTATTATCGCTATCTTTAAATCATAAATTATCGCATTCACATATATGTGTCCTATACCAAGAAGAACTATCGCCGGCACACATTAATGGCAAAGCATCATCAAAACTACGACACATATTATTTCCGTTATTTATGAAAACACATTTAAATTTAGTTTATATTCCTTGCTTTATACAATAAATACACGCATCTCGTTTTGTTTGATTTGCTCTGCTATAAAAGTCGCAAGCAGTCCGCGAAAATATTTTTGTTATTAAAAAGTTTATGAGTAGTAATATAATCATGGCTACTGAATATAAATACCAAAAGATTATTTTTCTAAGCAATGATTTTGCTGGAGGAACCAAAACATTTAATAAAAATATCCAAATGTCATTCACACCCACCAAAATGAATATAAAATTTATCCACTATATGAACGACCAGACAGAGACAAAAACCAGAATTCTTTACATGGATAGAATTGGAATTATTGGAACATTTGCGGACAGCACCACAGCAAACATTTCAAACCTCTGTTATAATTTGGGTGTTGTCGGATGGACTGACGGACAATATACATGTAAAGTCCTTGAAACTGACAGCGGAAATATTGACACAGGAAATTCAGCAGGCCGAATTGTCATATGCTTAGAATTCTTAGGCTGATATTTATCAACTTCACTCTCATTCGCTTTGCTCATACTCGTAATCTCAAACTTGTTTGAGATATTGATAAACATCGAACACCGATTTATTTTAAACCATAAAGAAAAAACGATGTTTTAGAATATAGAGAGAAATCTTGCGATTAGCAAGATAAAAGCGCAATTCTAAAATATCATGCTTAAGATTAACAATGTCAAGGTGAAGCCTGTAAAACAAGAGGGTGATGGAAATAAAAAAGCAAAAGCAACGAGCCGTATGCCAACATATTTCTACTCGCCCGTAAGAAGAGCGGGAAAACGACAGCACTCTTTGAAATACTGAAACGGACGACAGACAGAAAAACCGTATTGTCATTATTGCTTCAACAATTCACAAGGACTACATTTATAAAGCAATGGTAAAGCACTTTAAGAACAGAGGCAACCCGATGGCAATATATACCTTTCTTAAATCGGATGGTGTAAATGTTATAGACTATGAACTTGACAAACTGAACAAACCAGATGAAGAGCAGGAAGGCGAAATTAAACAGGACGATAAAGAACCGATGGAGAAAACACAATTTTTATACTTGGCAAAGAAGAAAAAAAGAAAACTACTGAACAAAAAGAACGACCAAGTAAGTATATTTCTCCAGAGGTTGTTTTTGTTTTGGATGATTTAGGGAGCGGTTTAAGAGATAAGTCCGTAAGCGATTTGTTAAAAAAGAACAGACACTATAAATCAAAGGTGATTATGTCTAGTCAGTATTTAAACGACCTACGGCCAGAAGCAATTAAGCAGTTGGATTATTTGTTAATCTTTCCAAGCCAGTCTCAGGATAAAATGGAACTCGTGTATAAACACTTAGACTTATCTTTTGATTTTGATTATTTTCTTCAAAAGTATCACGAGGCAACAAAGGAACGATTTAATTTTCTTTATGTTTTAAGTGTTGATGATGAACTCCGCAAAAACTTTGCTTACAGATTAAAATGATATTTGACAATTTCACTTCTATCTTGCTAATCGCAAGATTTTTCGTTTATTGTCAAACATCGAAACCATTAAAGCAACACCGATATTTAAAAATGTTTTTGTTTTTGAAGTAGTCAAAAACAAAGATACACGAAAATGAGCGTTATGTTGATTTTTAATTAAAATTCAACATTGGATGTAAGTGTGAATTTTTTTATATCTTTTTAATTAATTATTTTTCTGTATAATATATGCCAGTATCACCAGTGATAATTTCACAACCATCAGGATATAAAATCGGATACAATCCATCAATGCCACAGAAGGGAGGAAAAAAGAAAACTAAGAAGAAGGGATGTGGTCAAAAGGGAGGAAAGATTAACTGGGCTAAGGTCGGAAAAACAGCCTTGGCTATTAAGAAATTTCTTCGCGATAATAAGGTAATCTCTAGAATTGCGGGGGCATTGAGTAGCATTGGGGTGCCTTACGCAGGTAGTGTTAGTGCTACAGCATCAAAACTCGGATATGGTAAGCAACGAGGAGGGGCTGTAAAGTTTCGCTGAAGATATTTGACAATATCACTCTCATTTGCTTTGCTCATTCTCGTTTATTGTCAAACATCGAATGGTAGTTAAAGAAAAACGATGTTTGTAAAACACACGGGAGCGTTAGCGGGAGTGTGGATTTACAAATATCACAACCATCGTTCCAGATTAATTTTTTTAATAAAGAAAAATAGATGTTTTAGAATAAGCGATAATGCGAAGCATGAAGCGCAATTCTAAAATATCTATACAATGGTCGCTAAGACTAAGAATGTGAAAAGGGCAAAAGTCCGTCCACCACGAGTGTATAGGAATAAGAGCGGAAGGCCTTATATTATCCAGAAGGGTAAAAAATATTATCTTAATTTTGGTAAGAAAACAAATGATTTAAGCACATTTATTTACAAATTGTTAAACTTTTTATGAAATATATCGGTAATAAGCCAAAGTCGCAAAGGGCTAGTCGCAAGCCAAGGGAAAAAATAATCAAATCTGATTTCAATCGTCTTGAACATGATAACCGAAACCAGATACAAAGCAACTTACAGAAGAAATATGAGTTAATACATGACGAGGAAGCAAAGGAAAAGAAGAAAAGGGATGAAATAGAAGAAGAAAGAAAAGGCTAGAACGAAAAGACGTAGCAGATGCTAAGGAAAGACAAGATATAATGGATAGGGAACACAAAAGAGAACTAGCGGATGTTAATGAACGGCAAGAACAAAAAGCCAGAGAACTAAGAAGGGAGCAAAAACTCATAGAAGATGTAAAATATGAAGAAGACAGAAAAAATATGATACAAGCATTACCACCCTATCTTCAGCTAGTTGGAGATAATCCACAATATCAATATATTATGCCCCCGCAATATGGACAGCCACAAGCCCCGCCACAAGCACAACCACAACAGGACAACCACAAGCACCACCACAAGCACCGCCATTACCTAATTTAGGAGATGAAGCACCATTGAAAACGAAAGAGCAATATGAGGAAGAAAAAAAGCAAAAGCAGAAAGATATTGAAACACTGAAATTAGCGGGATATACAGATAAATTCATTAAAAAAAATGAGTCTCAAAGACTTACAAAAAGCCAGTCAAGATATTCAGATGGCTATAGCCACAGCAACGTCTTTAGAAGAACAGAAAAAATTAGCAGAAGAATATAAAGAAAAACTTGAAAAGGAAAACAAGAAAGCGGAAGAAAAGGGTAAGCATCTTGAAAAATTACAAATTAATCAATTTTTAATCTCTGGATTTTCAAAAACTTATCACCCAACCATTACCATAAAAGAGTTAGCACAGGCTTTAAAAAAGAGACTAGATACTGATGGTAATAAAAAATTAAATTACAAAGACACTTCAAAGTGGATTATTGACATGATTAATAGGTTTAATATTGATGTTGGAAATGAGGTGGAAACGTAAAAAGAAAAGTAGCAGATTATGCTAGATATGAAGATTATATGGGTATTAACGAACAAAAAGGTAGTGGAGCGAAGACATTAGAAGAATTAATTGATAAGGTATTTTCAATAAAAATAATTAAAAAATATTTAACCCGCAAATATTTCAGCCTTTCTATACTTTGCTAATTTCTCTTTTGCTATTTCAATCTTTTGCTATTTCAATCTTTTGCTGTTTCTTACTCTTAATACTTTCCACAGCTTTACCCCAGTTCTTACGACTTGCTTCGGGAGACGGCATTTATACTAAGATTATTGTATTTTAGTATTTTTTTAAATAAATAAATAATTAATTGATATTTTGTTCTGACTGACGTCATCACAAAACATCGTTTCCGATTAATTTTTTCTTAAATTTTTTCAGATGTTTTAGAATAAGCGAGAGTGCGTCAGCACGAAGCGCAATTCTAAAATATCAATGTCGCAATATAAATCCTTACTCTGCCTTAATGACTTGGCTGTTGATAGTCTAAACATACTTAACTTAGACTTAACCAATACCAACATAGTTGGTCTGAATACAGACAGAGTGCCAGAAGATTCCGACCCTATAAATCTTTATTATACTGATGCGCGATTTGACACACGTCTCGCTTTAAAATCAACGACGGACATCAAAGAAGGAAAAAAATTATACTATACAGAGCAACGAGTGAGGGACAACGACGAAGTCAAAGCCTCAACTCAACACAGAAGCAATACTTCCAATCCGCACCAAACCAGTTTATATAATTTGATAGACACAAACATATTCGCACAAGCGAGCGGACAATACTTAACTTACAACGATGTAGAAGGCAAATGGAAAAATACAGCCCTTGGTTCAATTGACACACTTTCTGATGTAGTCATAACCGCGCCGATAGCAATGAATAGTTATCTAACATATAATTCAATAAACTGGGTAAATAAAACATTTCCGATAAATGTTGATGAATTCGGCAATATTAGTATGGGAAGGAAGAATATAACAGGAGTTAATTTACTAAATACCAAAGATGTTGATGAATGGATATTTGAGCACCAAGATAATAATGATAAAGTGTCAGCGAGTGGAAGTATAGATAGCCACAGCGATGTGACAATATCAGGCTTCCCAGCAGATAATCAACTGCTTATGTATAGCACGGGGCAATGGAGAAACACCACACCACCCTTTCTTAGATTAGACGGCACAGCCAGTATGCCAGGAGGACTAAATATGGGCGGTTTTGCTATTTCAGGGGCTTCTACGTATAATGGAATTAATCTCGCAAATCTCGCAGTTGATGGTTCGGTGGTTAAACTAACAGGAGACCAAACCATAGGAGGAATTAAAACATTTAGCAGTATAATAAATGCGGCGCTCGGGATTGATATGAAAAGCCAAAGCATAACAAATGTGAATTTAGTTGATGGTGTAGATGTTTCTGTCCTTGATACTTCGGTGGTCAAACTAACAGGAGACCAAACCATAGCAGGGAATAAAAAATTTACATCAACTTTAGAAGTAAGTGGTTCGTCCAATCCTACTACTTTTGACTGCATTTGCATAGCCTTTGATACAAATATAGGGATGATTGCAGCACAAAAAACAGCAATAGCGACTTGGTATCCGATACAAATAACTGGTTCGTATGTAGAGTTATATTCAGGTAATACTTTAATTATAACCGCAACTGGAACAACATTAAGTTTGAATAACAACAAAATAACAAACTTGGCAGACCCTTTCGCTTCAACAGATGGAGCAAATAAAAGTTATGTTGATACAAAAGATGGTCAAAATGTGAAACTAACAGGAAACCAAACCATAGCAGGAATTAAGACATATAGCAGTGGTGTTGAAATTACTGGAAATTCAATCAATTCAACAACAAAGGGAACATTCATTGTTTTCAATTCTACCAGTAATATCGGGTCAATTGCTAGTTTGGATATGAAAACTGCAACATATTACAACTTTGAAATTTCTGCGAAAAAAATAAGTTTTATTATTGACGGAACGATTGTTTCGTGGTTTAATGCTACTGAATTAGATTGTAATAGTAGTCGGATTGTTAATCTGGGAGCACCACAAAATGCGAATGAAGCGGTAAATAGACAATATCTGGATAACAATTGTGTGAAACTAACAGGAGACCAAACAATAACAGGAATTAAAACATTCAACGGGACGAGCACTGTGATAAAATATCTAACTCTAACACAAACGGCTGATTTTAATGATCAAGTTATCATTAATGGTGGAAATATTACATATAATGGGGCGAGGATATTAAACCAAAATGGAGGAGATATATTCTTTTCACAGACATCAGGTGATTATCAATATTTCTTATTTACTCTAAATACCGCTACAAGTGGAACCGCGAACCAACGAGGTTATGTATTTACGAATGTAGCATTTGATGCAAAAGGAGCAGGTCTTTATCTTTCAAAACTTTTGGATAATAAAAGTGCTTCATCTGACATCGTCCGTTTTAACAATGCTGGGGGTATGCAGTTTTATGGAGCCTTAGATATGAACTCAAACAACATAACAAATGGTGGAACAATAACGGGAACAACAATTACTTCAACCGCAGGAATAACTACAACCACATTAACAACGAGCGACAAAATAACAACAGCATCAGGTATGCCAATAATCATATGCAATACAACGAAAGGAATAGGAACAACAGCGGGTTTAGAATTGTATGGGACTTATAATAATAACACAACTGGAGCACATTTGCAGGCTATTGCAACGGAAGATATTTATCCTACTTTTCAACTAACTAATTTAAGTCATAATAACATAAATATGACCTTTGATGCGTATTTAGATGCTGGCGGATGGAAATCAAGTTATGCGAGTTCTAATTTTCTAATTAGTAAATGGAATAATAAACTTAGAGTTTTGTATGATAGTGGGAAAAGTGTGGGGGTTGCTGTTCCTTGGTCTCTCGCTCTGGAACTTGACACATCTGGCTTATTAACAACGAAGGCGATTACAGCGAGTGGAGCGATAACGGCAAATGCGGGTATATCAACAACAACGGCAACCGCGAGTGGATTAATAACGGCAAATGCGGGTATATCAACAACCACATTAACAACGAGCGACAAAATAACAACAACGCTAGGCAAACCGATAATCATAGGCAACTCAACAAAAGGAACAGGAGCAACAGGTGGATTAGAGTTATATGGAACTGCGAGCGACCCCGCGGGGCCACATATACAGGCAATAACAACAGCAGATGCCTATCCAGTTGTTCAAATGTGGAATTATGCTCATAATGATATTACTTTAGGTTTTGATGCTTATGTGTCGGGAGGGGCATGGAAATCATCTTCTGCGACATCTAACTTTTTAAGACAAAAAAGCACTAATCTTCTTTTCTATTATAAATCAGGAGTAGCGGTGGGGAATAATGTATCGTTTAATGTCGCAATGGACATTAGTAGCACAACGGGCTTATTAACAGCAAATGCGTGTATATCAACAACAACATTAACAGCAAGTGGATTAATAACGGCAAATGCGGGGATATCAACAACAACATTAACTCTTCCAACAACATCAAGCGGATTTTTAACATTAAGACAAAGACCAAGTTCTACTTACGACCCACAAATATATATGAAATCAGGAGGATATTCAAATTATGTCACAATCTGCTCGTCTCAGGGAATTCTACATGCTTGGACTACTTCAAACTCTTCAGGTGAGCCGTCTGGCAGTTATAATTATGTTCCGCTTAATGGTGCTTGGACAAACTCCTCGGACAGGAGGCTAAAATCAGATATTAAAACATTAGACTGCGGGGATTGTTGTGAGAAACTAATGAAAATAAATTGTTGTTCATATTATTTGAAATCAGACGAAAAGAAAGAACAAAAGAACCACGGATTTATTGCTGATGAAGCTAAAAAAATATTTCCTGAATTTGTATCTGAAAATGGAATGAAAGCAGATGATGGAAATGGAAATCTTGAAGGCATAACATATACAAGTTTTATACCAATATTAGTCAGTGCTTTTCAACACATGGCGGAAAAGGTAGTTAATTTAGAAAAAGAAAATAAAACTTTACTTAATATATTACAAGACCAAGCAAACCAATTGGCAGAAATCAGAGCAGTCGTTTTCCCTTGATATTTATCAACTTCACTCTCATTCGCTTCGCTCATTCTCGTTTGTTGATAAACATCGAAAACCGATTTATTTATTTTCAATAAAGAAAAACGATGTTTTAGAATAAGTGAAAGTGCGGAGCACGAGACGCAATTCTAAAATATCATGTCCAATAATACAACTAGACTTCACAGACCACCGCCTATTATGGATATGGATGGCGAACTAACTCCCGAATTAAAGTCTCGTGTTCTTGAAGTAGAACTAAAGACTGAGGAAAAAAAAATAGAGCATAACTTGAAGAACGAATTGGAAGATAACTGGAATTGTTGTTGTATAAAAAACAGACCAACCGATAGCCGACTTATTAAATACTTATTTCAAATGGGTATCATTATTGCCATTATAACCCTTTGTATCGTAAGGCTATCTGAAAAGAACTTGCCGTGCGAGGTTGCTAATACTTATGTTGGTATTTTGACCTTACTCATAGGAATTTGCCTTCCATCACCTTCTAGTTCAAAGAAATGAACATTCATATATATGTGTCCTGTACCATGAACTATCACCCGCACACATTAAAGGAATGGTTTCATCAAAACTAACACACCAATCACTCATAGGCTTAACACACATTTAAATTTAGTTTCTATTCCTTGCTTTATACACCAAGCACACGATTCATTCTTTTTTTCACTATACCTTGAGTAAAAGTCGCAGGCTGTCCGACCTAACACAGACCACAAAAACAAGAATATTAAAATCATTTGTATGTATGAACGAATTGAAAATTCGTGTTATATAACAAAAATCACTCGTGATTTTTTTTTATATTTTTGTTCAAAGATTTTTATAAAAATACATTTAATAAAAATATTCAAATGTCATTCACACCGACCAAAATGAATGATAAGTTTATTCATTATACAAACGACCAGACGGAAACCAAAACCAGAATTCTTTATATTGACAGAATTGGAATTATCTGCACATTCGCTGATAGTAATATAGCAAACGTTTCAAACCTTAGTTATAATTTAGGTGTCGTCGGATGGACGGACGGACAATATGCATTTAAACTGACAGCGGAAATATTGATACAGGAAATTTAGCGGGAAGAATTGTTGTATGCCTAGAATTTCTCGCTTAGAATATAGTATGGAAAAGATTAATAGCATTAAGGTAAAGCCAGTAAAACAAGAGGGTGATGGAAACAAAAAAGCAAAAGGTTATAAATTATTCAACGAGCCGTATGCTAATATATTTCTACTTGCCCGTAAGAAGAGCGGGAAAACAACAGCACTCTTTGAAATACTGAAAAGGACAACCGACAGAAAGACCCGTATTGTCATTATTGCTTCAACAATTCACAAGGACTACATTTATAAAGCAATGGTTAAGCACTTTAAGAGCAGGGGAAACCCAATGGCAATATATACCTTTCTTAAATCAGATGGTGTAAATGTGATAGACTATGAACTTGACAAACTGAACAGACAAGACGAGCAACACGAAGGAGAAATCAAAGATGAAGAGGAAATAGAGAAACCACAATTTTTATACTTTGGAAAGGAAAAGAAAAAGAAGAAGGAGGTGAGAAGAAAGAGAGACCAAGTAAGTATATTTCACCAGAGGTTGTTTTTGTTTTGGACGATTTAGGTAGCGGAGTAAGAGACAAGTCCGTAAGTGATTTGTTAAAAAAGAACAGACACTATAAAAGTAAGGTTATTATGTCAAGTCAGTATCTGAACGACCTACGGCCAGAAGCCATTAAGCAGTTAGATTATTTATTTGTTAATCTTTCCGGGCCAATCTCAAGACAAAATGGAACTCGTGTATAAACACTTAGACTTATCTTTTGATTTTGATTATTTTCTTCAAAAGTATCACGAGGCTACAAAGGAGAGATTTAATTTTCTTTATGTTTCAAGTGTAGATGATGAGTTAAGAAAAAACTTCAACTTCAGATTAAAATAAAAAATTTTATAAATAATTATTTTTTCTGTATTATATATTTCACTATCTTTTATGGTAGTTAAAACAACTCGTGTTGAAGTCATTCCAACAATCGGCAAACTAACAATTAACTCAAGCACAATGGCTGGAGGCAAAAAGAAGACTGGTCGTAAGAAGAAGCAAGGAGGCAAGGGACAGACTGGCGGTAAAATTAACTGGGCCAAGGTAGCTAAGACAGCAATGGCTGTTAATAAATTCCTTCGTGATAACAAGATTATTTCAAAGACTGCGAATGCCCTTGGTGATGTCGGGGTTCCATATGCGTCTCGTATCGGGACTACCGCTGCAAAACTTGGGTATGGTAGGCAGAGCGGTCGTGGGGCTTTGAAGTTTTAAAAGATAGTTATCAACTACACTCTCGTTGCTACCGCAACTCCCGTTTATTTGGAGGGGGTTTCACCCCCTACCATACCCCCGCGGGTTTGGAAAGGGACGGAGTCCCTTCCATAACCATCGAAAACAGATTAATTTTTTCCCAAATAAAAAAACGATGGTTTAGAATAAGTGAGAGTGCGACAGCACGAAACGCAATTCTAAAATACCAAATGGTTGCTAAAACCAAAAAAACAAGAAAGCCTAAGGTAAGACCACCGCGGGTTTATAGAAATAAAAGCGGGAGGCCATATATTATCCAAAAGGGTAAAAAATATTATCTTAATTTCGGTAAGAAAACAAATGATATGAGCACACTTCAAATTGTTAAACTTTTTATGAAATACTTGAGCAGACCAAAAGCAAAGAAAAAAACAAAGAAGGAGGATTTAAGAAAAGTCCAGAGCCTGTCAGAGATTGAACAGAATACGAGAACAGCAATTCAAGACCACTTAGACAAACTCAAAAAGGAAAAGTATGAAGGTATTGAAACCATAGAGAAAAAAGAAAGAAAGGCACGGGAGGATTTAGACGAGGAGAAGAAGAGGCAAGAAAGAAAAGACATAGCAGATGCTAAGGAAAGACAAGAGATAATGGATAGGGAACACAAAAGAGAACTAGCAGATATTAATGAACGACAAGAACAAAAAGCCAGAGAACTAAGAAGGGAACAAAAACTCATAGAAGATGTAAAATATGAAGAAGACAGAAAAAATAGGATACAAGCATTACCACCAGTTCAATATCAATATATTATGCCACCACAGCAGGGACAGCCACAAGAACAACAGGCACAGCCAGAGGTAAAATTTAAGCCAAATGAAGAATTTGAAGACAATAAAAAAGTAATCACAAATTCTGGAGTTTTTACTCAAGTCAACATCGAGTCTGGGGCTAGCCACCCTGCAAATATGAGCTCCAACTCCTCCTCGCTCACACAAACCATGATTATTCCGACAGGGGTGCCGAACTGGTGGAAGCCCGGGGGACCAAATTTTGACCCCAAACCTCACGGTCTCAGGTGCTGGTCCTCCCCCCTTAAGCAAAATGCTTCAGATATAGATAATTGGGATCCTAGTAAAATACAAAGTATAGCAGAAAGAATAAAAGAATTTCAAAAGCAACAAATAACAATAGATGATATGAAAAAAATGCTAGCAGCACATGAAGCATTAAATAAAAAATATAGGAAACCAACCAGAGGAGGCTAAATACAAAGCAATGTTAAAGAATGGATTGTCGAATAGTAATATTGAGAAAAAACTTACTATTAAAATTCTTGGTGAAGCATTAAGGGATAAACTTAAAAATGAAGGCCACGATGTTAAAGGTTGGAACCAAAGGGCATCATGGATAATAGACAAATTGTATAACATAAAATAGATGTAGGACAAAAGAAGGACGAAGTAAAAAAGAAACTCGCAGAATATTTGGGATTACAAACGGGAACTGGTTTAGAAGATTTGATTAATAAAGTGTTTTCCGTAGAAAACATTAAAAAAAGTATTTATCACGAAAAGAGTGGGTTCATTTAATGAGAAAAAAAGATTATGTTAATGCTCTTATAAATAAATATAGAAATGAGCAAGATATTTACGAACCCGCTCTCCCGTCTGCGACTACCGAGCGGTTCGCAAACATCGATGGGGAGAGTAATATTGAAAAACCCATGGACGATGTTTATCAACAAACGAGAATGAGCGAAGCGAATGAAAGTGAAGTTGATAAATATCAGCAAGAAGGTGAGGGGCGGGGACTAATGACTTATGAAATAGACGACATAATGAAAAACTATGGATGGTATCTCGGAGCAATAGCCAGTGATGAAATCTACAAGTTGAAGCCCGGAAGCAGAAAGCGATACGGACTTATTATGAATTTGGACAATCACAAACAAGCGGGGTCTCATTGGATCGCCGTATGGATAAGTCTAGATAAAGACAGGAGTGTTGAAGTGTATGACCTTTTAGCACTTTACGAGCCAACTGAAGACTTTCAACAACAAATGAAACGGCTAATAGATAAAAGCCATCCAGATAGTTATTTGTTAATGAAGGTTAATCAAGTAAAACAACAATCAAACACCTCAGACACGTGCGGTTGGCATAGTATGAGGTTTTTAATGGAGCGGGCGAAAGATAATTATTAAATTTAAATTTGCCAGTGGCTACACAGACTTAAAAGAAGAAGAAGAAGCAGAAAATTAAAAGCACAGAATGGGTATGGCTTTGACACCTTTTTGTAAAAAATATTTATCTATAATAATATATCATGGACTACAAAGGTGGTCGGTCAAGTTCCATCTATTACATAAATAGTAAAAATAGAATAACTGGAACAGACAGCGACTTTACACACGAAGTCAATATGAAGGGGCTAGACAATCCCACACATTGTAAAATTCTTCATATTTATGTGCCGAAATCGTATTACTCTGTGGCTTCACCATATAATACTTTTACATTATCCGAAGACGGGTATGAGGCTTTAATTACGATACCTGAGGGAAACTACACAATGAACAATTTAAAAAATAAGTTGTCGGAGGTACTGACGACAGAAAGTCCGAATGACTATACTTATGTTTTCTCAAGCAACAATACAAATACAGAAGCGGAGGATGGCAAATTAACATTCAGTGTTTCAAATAACGGAGGTATTCAACCGCGGTTTATATTTGATGTTGATACCCGTATTCACGAGGTAATGGGGTTTGATAGAAACTCAACATATTTCTTCGCTAATGATTTCATTAAATCACCAAATGTAATTATTTTAACTGGTGAAAAAACTCTGTATCTTCAATCTGATTTGGTGAATGAAGGTGATAATCATGTGCTTCAAGAAATATATACAGCCAACGAAATTCCTTTTGGTTCTGTCATTTACGACGGCTCTGGTAGTGAATACGGAAAAACATTGTCCACTAATTCAAACAACGTATTTAGATTTTACTTGACGGACGAAAACGACCAAGCCATTAATCTTAATGGTTTAGGTATCGTTATGACTTTATTGGTTTATCGTGAAACTAATTATTTTAGTTTATTTAATTCATTTTTCAATTTGTTGAAATCCCGCTGATATTTATCAACTACACTTTCATTCGTTTCACTCATTCTCGTTTGTTAATAAACATCGTTTTTAAACTTGAATGGATTACGATGTTTTATGATGACGAAGTCAGAATAAAATATCAATTATTTATTTTTTTTCTATACTATTATATAGTCTGGTGAATTAGTTAATTTACACTACTTCAAAAACAAAACAAAAAAAATGCCTGTCCAATATGGAGGAGAACTAGTCCATCAGACTAAGGAACTGCTCACTGGTAAGTATGAATTGAACAAGCTTACTAGCCGTGAAGGGTCGGCAAATGTCACACTTACTACTGCTGGTGGTATGGAAAGCACATTTGAAATTCCTACCCGTCCTTTGAACCTTGCGAGGTCGGTGTTGCGATTTACTTATACTCCTACTGCTGCAGGTGCTGGCCACTTCAATCGTATTAATATGGATTGTCTGTCTATTATTTAAATTATTGAACTGCGAAGCCGAAGCGGGCAGTATCTGTGTAATCTTCAACATGTGAGTAATTACACTAAGGTGATATGGAAACCAGAAATTAAGTATGAAAAATTTATGGCACTTGAAAACCATGGTGCTTATGATGATGATAAGAAAACAGGTAATTCTGGTGCTATGCTTCAAAAGTGTAATGCTGGAAAAGTTGAAATTGGAACCGTAGCTGAAAGAAAAGCAATTACCGGTGCGGGTGTGCTTGCAGATTTAAGAGGGGCGGTTCAAGGATACTACAATGTGCCACTTATTGCTGTTCGTCGTCATGATGATACCGCTCTCGCTGATAGCACTGCTGGAACCTATAGCCTTGTTGATGTTCCTTTTGAGGAGGCTAAGTATTTTGAAGGTGGTACTGATAACAAGGATACTCCTGCTATCAGTGTGAAGTTTCCTTTGGGAATGCTGTTTGGAACAATTTTTGAACTTGATAAAACTATTGGTTTTAATGAAATTTTGGATTTTAGAATTGTATGGGAGAGCACCGCCCGCACTTCATTCTATGGAACCGATGCGAGTTCTATTTCCACTGGTGCAGCGGCTACTGCTGTTGGTGCTTCTATTTCTAACTTAAATCTGTTTCTTGCTGTGGAGACTGACCCTAATGTTATTTTGGGTGTTCAACAAAAGATTGCTGGTGAAGGCTTTCCTTTTAAAATTGAATATCCGATCGCTTGGAAGCAGAACCTCCAATCATCGCAACAGAACTATGTCGTAAAAATGAACCGCTCGCAGGGTGAAAAAATTCGTCGTATCTATACATCCGCCTTCCACAACACTGAGAGTGCTAATACTTCCTTTGATAATAGCAATATGCCATCGGGTTATGCGGTGGGGCCTCCAGGCTCAGGGGTCTAAAATTCAGACATATTACACAACTCTTGACGGAAGTCGTATTCAACAATTTGATATTAACACCTCAAATAATGAAGACTATATGCTTCTCAAGGATAAGTTGAAGGGTAGTGCCATTTTGAATTCTAATGTGTATCATTACAACTGGTTCCACGTTGATACTTGGGATAACAACCGCCCGCTGTGTGATAAGGATACCGATGGATATGAGGTGAGTGGTCTGAGCCTTGACACCGAGAGGCGATATGAGTTCGTTTCAACTACTGCTGGAAATAATCTTAACCATTACACTTTTGCCATTCTTCAACGAAGTGTGCTTGTTAAGGGAATTGAAATCCTTATGTCGTATATATTTATGAACTTTGTAAAACTAATAATAACAAAAAGCAAAAATTAATAGATTAAATATTTTTTCTCGTATAATATAGGAATAAACGACTTTTGAAAATAAGTGAGAGTGCGAAAGCATGAAACGTAATTCTCAAATGTCTCAGAGAAATTTAATCACACAAAATCCAGACGAAAAGTTTGTAAACGTCAGGGTTGGATATGACGGGCACATTGAAACTAATCATATGAAGACCGCTTTTGGTGAAACCCTAACCAGTTCCTTAACACCTGTATTACAGGAAATCTTTCCATATACCATTAATACACGGATATGGTCATTAATTCAGACAAATGCGAGTGTTTCATTTAATAATAATATGGCGGAATTAAAAACGACTGCTAATGCTACCGCTGATGCCTGTATGGAAAGCAAAAGAAAAATAAAATATCGCACTGGTATGGGTGTTGTAGCCCGCTTCACTGCTTTATGGACAACAGACGAAACCGAAGATTATTATTCGTGGATAGGTATCGGAGATAATGCTTTACTTAATGGTTTCTACTTTTACAAGACTAGAGATGAAGGAATGATTATTCTCCATTGCATTGGAGGAACCCCAAACGCATTTTTTCAAGCGTACTGGGATGACCCGTGCGACGGAACAGGAGATATGCCAGTATTAGACTGGACGAAGGGAAATGTATTTCAAATTCAATTTCAATACTTAGGCTTTGGTGCTATTAAGTTTTCTATTGAAAATCCAAAGACAGGCGAATTTCAGTTAGTCCATACGATTAAGTATGCGAATGCCAACACGGGTGTCAGTCTGCGGAATACTACAATGCCATTTGTAGCACGAATTGTTAATAATAATGTGGGAGTTGGAATACAAAGACTGAAGACAGCCAGTTGTAGTTTGTTTGTTGAGGGAACCAACACTATTAATACAAGTATTACAAATACGGCGGAAGGGAGTGAAGCAGGTAATATAACTCAAAGCCCCATTTTAAGTATCAGGAAAAAGAACAATACAATAATAGCTTAACCAACTATTCAAATGTCTTTCCATCTTTGATAAGTATTACAAATGAAGATAGTAAGTCTAATATTGTAAGAATGGTATTGAACGGAACACTGACAGGAGCGGGTTTTACCGATGTAGATGCCAAAACTTCAATTGTAGATACAGACACAAAAGCAACTGCTATCGCAAACGGAACAACACTTTTTAAGATTTATGTTAATGCTACCTCAACTCAACAAATTAATCTAAGAACCTACGATATTCAATTAACCCCGAACGATGTTTTGACATTCACACAGAAGTCCGTGTCGGCAGGCGGGTCAGGTAATATTAATGTTATTGCTAACTTTATAGAGGACCAATAGATATTTGTTTCAGACTACGTCTTCAACAAACATCGTGAAATGTAAAGTGAAAAAAAGAAACAAACGATGTTTTATGAAACCGCGTAGCGGGTGAATAAAATATCAAATGAATGATTTGACTTACTTTACTTTATTTTTTGGTATCTTTCTTTTACAACCCTAATAACATCGCTCGCTTTCCTTAATATACATCATTCTTCTGTACATACTTCATCTGTAGCAGTCACCGTATCACCTACGGAAGTAGCATTCGCTATTTCTTCGCCGACATTAGCCTTGATTTCTGTGATACTAGTCTCTTTTAAATCAGTTGTCTTAAAAAGTGTGCTTTCTTCTTTGTCCGTTATGGTCTCCAATAGAATAACTACTTTCACATTGTCGTCCGTTGGCTTGTATTGCTCATAGAAAGAAACAATGTCGGGTTTAGTCCATTTAATTGTTGGCATTTTGACATTGCCGCTGTCAAGGTTCCAGTTTTCAATTTCATTTAAGTAGTCTTGTTTGGTGTTCAGGTCAGTCATGATATTTTAGAATTGCGCTTCGTGCTACGCACTCTCGCTTATAAAAAATTCGATCGCGAATTTTGCTATAACACTTTGTTTATATTCTAAAACATCGGAAAAAGTTTTAAGAAAAATAATTAAAAGAAAAACGATGTTTTATGAAACCGCGTAGCGGGTGAATAAAATATCATTATAAATATTTTTTTACTTCACTTTTAATGTCTGTAAATTTATCAAACCACGGCTGTTTCATAACCCATTCAAGATATGGTTTGTCAATGGTAGCAACATCTTGAATTTTTTCCTTTGTATTTGCCAAACGGAAAAACATCGGTTGGCTTTCCTTCTCTACTTTTTTCAATTGCCTTAATTTCTTCATCAATCATCTGTTGGACATCTCTTACTGAAAAGAATTCCTTATTCTTCTCAATTGAAAGTCGTCCAAATTTTTCAGATAGCCTGGTGAGGGTGGTCATTGGTCTATATAGTATGAGTTATAAAAAATTTTTATGGAAAAAATTAATTATTTATCATCTTTATTTTTTTAATATCCAAAAGGTCTAGTTTCAATAGCATTCTCTACAATTCCGATAACTTGTCTTTTCGTATATGTAAAACTAAATATCTTTTCTAAGTATTCGCGTGTTATTTTTTTCTTTTGTTTGTCTCGTGTTATCTTGTTGTTTTCTATTATAACTACTTTTCCAGATTTCTCAATTCGCTTAGCAATCCGTAATTCTTCATCAGTCTCCAACAATTCAGCCAGTTCATTTTTACCATTCTCAAATAATTCAGTGTTCGTAATACCTAGCCCACAACTTATTGCACTTAACATATTCGGTAAATTCAATGCTTTTTTCGTTTCATAGTTCATACTAAATCCTTTTACTTTCATACTGGCTTTACCATTATCTAATAAGTACCATAACACTTCGGACCACCTCCAACAAAGGTTTTTATTTTCGCTCCTTTTAATTCATCAGTCCAATACAGTATGAAAGTAATGGTAAAGCCAGTAAATCGCCTGTCCCTACATCTACCTGATTAATTTCTTTGTTAGTCGTATATATTACGCTGTCTGTGTCATGATACAATATCCTATTACCTAATTTGTCCATCATATTGTAAAGTCTCATTCTCGCGTTGCATGTAGTAAATAAAGCAACTACAATATTTGTTTTAATCGGGTCGCTCACCGCATCCTGTTTTAAGTCATAACTGGCTTCTACAATTTGGTCGTTAATTATGTTAATATTTATATTATCCACTGATTTATCGTTCAATAGTTTGTATAATGTTTCTTTATCCTTTATCATTTTGTTCTGTGTTTTATTTTGTTTTTGCCCAAACTTGCCACATAAAGAGTTCAAACACAACTTGGCCACTGCTCTCCGTCCTTCGTTTTTGAATATTTTGCTCTCATCCATCTTTCCCATTTTGATTTCCATGCTGTTTATGTAATTTTGATTTTCTGCTTCCGTATAACATCCCGCGGGATATCCGCTGGACTCTTGTTTTACTTTCAAGAATGTCTTTATATATTCTTTGAATAAACTACTGCTTTGTTCTTTCCAGTTCCATACTTCATATATTTTTATTAAATTATACCCTTTGTCTAAGGCCTTGTAAATTTCTGGAGTTGCACATGTGCCTGTTATTGCTCGTTCTTTATCTGTGTGCTTACATTCGCTGTGTTGCTCGGTCATTCCGCACCTATCGCATAAGTAATACATCATCTTACCTCTGTCCGCCTTCGGTAAGACAGGGTGTAGTAAGCCTCTCGGCGGTAGCATCTTAACCTTAGCCACACCAAAATATTCTCTGTTTATAATTTTATTTTTCATCTCATTTCTTTCCTCCTCGTTGCTTGGTCGTATTATGATATGGTGTCCGCTTGGATAAAGGTCATAATACATCACGGTCGGATAAAGTGAGCATATGTCAATATATTTTGCATACTCATTATCATGTCGTGATTTCCAATATAATTTCAGAGCATTCACTCTACCTCCAAACATTGCCTCTCGTGGGTTTAGTCCTTCTTGTTCAGTAATTCGTTCGTTTGTATCCTCTGCCAGTCTTTCACAGGTTTTCATCAGGCTCCATTCGCACTCCCAGATACTTATTACTTTTGCTTGTTCGTTAAGTTGTTTTTCTCTTCTCATTGTTTCTTTGTATAGTTCGCACATTGTCTTATTCTTCTTCACATTCAGAGCATTGCTATTCCAACACTTATCACATCCGTGCCAATGGCACCCGTAAAACTCATAAGCGGTTTTGTTTTTCTCGTTCCATCCATCTACATACACACGAGATTGCCCGAGTTGAAACATTTTTTCACCTCCGTTGAATGCGTGCTCAATATCTGTCTTATCCAGTCTGCTTCTGTATGCTAACCATTCTACACAAGCCCTGGAAGTCATCCTGTTTGTTTTTCCGCTTTCGATATCGCAATTGAATTTTCTGGCATAAACTTAGCACGATACAACGCCATAACACAACTCGCAATAGTTGTATCTTGAAAAGGGTCAATACCAAACTCTAGAAACTGCTTTCTAAAATCTATACAACCCTTTCTCAGTATATCAACATCTGAATGACAATACTCAGCGATTTCCTTCGCCATATCAAACCTGTTATGTGCTTTCACTTGTTCATCATACCATTCAAGAAATTCCTTTCGTTTATCTCCACGCATCGTGTCGTACCCGTAATGTTTCTTATGAGGCATTACACCAACATAGTTTTTATTTTTCGCCGTATTGAAGAAGTGCGGGAAGAAACCTTTCTTAAGTTCCGTAAGCCCGAATGTCTTTGGAAAGTCTGACAATGGCATCGTAAGAAAACATAGGCTGTCTATAAAGCGATACTTCTTAAGTGTCATCATCATAATCTTACCACCTTTATAGATTACAAATGGAGTTTGACCATTATCAACCAACCACTTAAGAATAAACTGACAATCATAACCGCGGGCATTGTGTGCGATAAATGTAAATCCGCTGTGCTTAGGGTCAAAAACCCACTTACAGAAATCTTGAATGTTCTTGTAAATTACTGGCGGTTCCTTCGCATCGTAATACTGCATGATTAACAATGTGCTCGCCTGTGTCCTGTGTCGCTTCAAAGTCAAAGAATATGTATTGCTCTGACGGCGGTAAGATTTCTTTTTGGACTATTTCACATTGGTGTTCAAGCGGTTTCAGTTCCTTACAATTTCTGCATTTCGCATATCAGCATTTGTGTTTATCTTTCTTCCTGTAATTAAGACCGCACGATTTACATTTCGCTTTTACATCGCAGTTTGTCGTCCTGTGGTTATTAAAGCATTCAGTGTTAGGAAACTTTCTATTACACTTTTCACATTCTTTCCACTGGATCTTGTCTTTTATTCCCTTACAGCCCTTGGTTTCACAAATACTACATTTGGTTTCACATGCATGTCTTTCCATATACACTCTTAGACATAACTCACAGAAATTCTTTTTTCCTATCATAGACTTCATGTTAGTTATGGCATCGTAATGTCCTTCAGTCTTTAGAATACAAAGGTTAATAAGCCTTTCGCCGTTCGCATCAAATAGTTCTGTTTTATAAATGATTTTGTCAGGGAATTCGACAATAACCAGATTGTATTTAATGTGATTAGCAAATGTATTAATTTCTGGTATCCCACACACATCCTTAATGACCTTTGCTTCATCGTGTAAAGCCTCTGTCATTTCCTGCTGTATCTTTCTTTTTCCCATTAGTATTGTCTTGAATTTAGGATGTTTTTCAATTTTTGCTTTGACTACAACAATTGCTCGTGCTAAGCATAAGTTATCGCTGTTTGTAATACAGATTACTCCTTTCTTTCTGTAGATATCTAATTTGTTCAAAACATGTAGCCTTGTCCCACCCGTCTGCATTTTAACAGATTTCAACACAAATTTTAATTTATCAAAGTTTATCCCGTTCGTTGCTTTGAAATATTGCTGACAATCTTTCTAAAACTTGTTCAACCGAGATTTGATTAACTTTGTGTAAGCCTGTTGATACTTTTCCATAGTAATCAACAAACTCAATACCTAGGCTAACCTTATCTGCGGGTGATTGTCGTATTACAAAGTCGTTCAATACAATCTCAATAAATCTTATTACATCGCGCATCGTAAATGATCGGAAGTTGCAGTTAATCCTTACCTCATATCGGCTTTCATTTATTCCTAGTTCGTGTTCCTTGCTGTCGTCCCTCATGATATCATAATTACCATACCTCAACAAGTCTCTGTAATTTTTTTCAGTTCTTTTTTCTCTTCACTCGTAGGTAAAGGTGGTGCTATTGGTATAGCATGGTGCTCAAAATACACCGCACCTCTTACTTGGTTCAAGTAGTTTTGGGCGGTCGGTGTATCAATTTTATGCCCACTTACCTTCGGTTTGATATATAGAACATCCCGACCCCTGACAGACTTGATTTCGTAATTTATCTTATATTCCCTTAATAATCTATCCAACCTGTAGACCTTGCCGTTATACGTGTGTGTCTCCATGTTTGACAATATATCAGTGGGTCAATTTTTTTCTAAATTAAATATTAAATAGAATTTTTTTATATTTATATATTTTCAATCATTTAAATAGAAATTAAATTTTTTTCATTTTTTGAAATATGTCTTTGGAGTTATTGTGTGTAATAAGTGCTGATTGAGATACACCTATAAAATTACATAACTCACAATAATATTTTTTACTCTTTCTTATTTTAGCAAACCTCTCTTTTTCCTTACAATTTAAAATATTTTTGTTTATTGCCCAGTATTGCTTTTGATACTTTCTAATTTTCTTACTTTCTTTTTCATAATATTGTTTATGATATTGCTTATGATATTGTTTTTGATATTCAATTAGTTTCCTTTCGTTCTCATCTTTAAATTCTCGTTCATCAAATTTATACCGTTCTCTTTTTCC
>WBZZ01006259.1:237500-255000 GCA_019918135.1 Paulinella micropora
GAGTTCGAGGCTGATGTTTGGTGTACCCGACACCTCTCGGTGCGCTCTCTTCGGAGATTAAAAAGTTTTGGTGGCGGGTGGCACAAAACCAGAGATTTTAGGTTTTTGTGCCACCAGAGCTTACACTTGCGTTCTGCTGGTACCTCCGGCAATTGAATGTACCCTGTCGACGGGAAAGGGGGGGGGTCCGGGGGGCCCTCCCCCCGGGAACCCCAGCCCGAGGGTGTGTGTGTGTGTGGGGGGGGGGGGGGGGGGGGGGGGGGATGCGCGAAGCGCACCGCAAACCATCCTTTCAGGTGTTGGCGCAGCCCCTAGTTATAGTTATTATTATTATTATTATTATTATTATTATTATTATTATTATCATTATTATTATCATTATTATTATTATTATTATTATTTTTATTATTATCATTATTATTATTATCCTTATAATTCTTATTATTCTTATCATTCTTCTTCTTCTTCTTCTTATTATTATTATTATTATTATTACTATTACTATTACTATTACTATTATTATTACTATTATTATTATTATTATTATTATTATTATCATTATTATTATTATTATTATTATTATTATTATTATTATTATTATTATTGTTATTGTTGTTGTTATTTTGTTAAATAGGTCGCGCTGATAGCTGGTTTTAGTGTTTGGACCAAAAACTAGCCATTCGTCCAGCCGCCCCCCCCCCCCTTCTCTCTCTCTCTCTCTCTCTCTCCTCTCTTCTCTCTTTCTCTCTTTGTCAGGCGGTCTCATCATTTAGAGCATGATGATTCATTCATGAGTTGTTATTTCTAAGTAGGCCGTTGAATTGACGCATCATGATACATTTATGCATGCGTGATGGATTTGTAACTTATCACAATATCGTATTCCTATATACACACGTTCGTATGTTCGTGCATTATTTTCAAATACATGCTATCAGTTAGCAAATACACACATACACATACATACATACACCGTTTCACCTTGGTCGAAAGGCTTGTGTTTTTACAATTGAATTTAACAAACAGGTAGTTTCAGAAGAAATCAGCCTAGTGATGTGGACTCCAAATGTAATGCCTCAAATGATAGCTCGTATAAAAAGTCGGTAATACAACCAAACACAGTCCTCAAAAGATGAGAATGATGTCTCGTTGTATTAGCTCAGTGAAGCAGAAAAAGAAAACGGCAACAGATTAGGAGTAAAATGGCATTAGGTCCAATCCGGACAAACGATACTGGAAAAATAGTACTTTTTACCGGCTATCCGGGGGGTGATGCCTACATGGCTGAGAGTCGGATCGCCGGCCAGTATCATAATTGAGACTCCGTCGTAGTCAAGCGGCGGCAGTTGAGTAAAACAAGCCAGGCGGCGGAGTTCGTTTTTTGAAGTTTTCCGGAGCCTCATCCGGCCAAGTCAACGGTTTCACTTGAACTTGACTTTTCATGTTCCGAAGTTTTGACTCCGGGCAAGTCACGTCACGTCAAGTTTTACGGCGGGCAGGATCAACTTATGATCAATCGCAAGCTGAATCACGTTCACTTGGTTTAACCGGCTTAGCCTACATAAAAACTCGATCGGATCATGGCGGCGGCACAGTTTAACTTAGCCTCAGTAAAAACCGTACTCCGCCGCAGTCCGACTCGGAGTCACCAGCGGCCTTGGCTCGGAATCAGTACTTTCCAGAAATTGCCAGGTGACAGGCTCAGCCCGCTAACTTACGGTGACTCGGCCCGGCTGAGCGGCCCGGCACTAGTCGGAGGCTATTAGGGATAAGTGGGACGGTACGCCAGGCACTGTACCTGGTAAGGCGTAGATACTACACTAGCCCGACTCTGAGTCAAATTGGCCGATCTGAGAGCCTCAAGTTCAGTCAGGCCGTGCTGGTTGTACTACTAGTAGTATCATGCGTCAGTACATATGAGTGCGGTTTGGCTCGGAACTTGAATTGTAATGCCCCCAACGATAGCTCGTAAAAAGTCGGTAATACAACCAAACACAGTCCTCAAAAGATGAGAATGATGTCTTGTTATATTAGCTCAGTGAAGCCGAAAAGGAAAACGGCAACAGACCAAGAATAAAATAGCATCAGGTCCAATCCGGACAAATAATACTGAAAAACAAGCTGGTGCACCTGTCACCAGGAAAATGTACTTTTTACCGGCTATCCGAGGGGTGATGCCTACAGTACCCCCTCCCGATTTTATGACGGAAATAGCATTTTCGTCATACACCTTCTGATTTCTTTCTGCAAATAGTATGCGCTATGGAGTCATGCCACACAGCGCATCGACCCACGGATAGACGCTAAAAGACGATAAATATATCATACGGCACGTCAAAGCGGATTCTGCAGCCATTCTTGTAGATTTTTGAACTCCTTCCCCTCGATCTCTCTTTTTTTTTTTTTTTTTTTTTTTTTTTTTTTTTCTCTCTGCAGTATGTCAAGAACAAACGTACTATTAATAAAAAAATACAAGCAACGTGGTGCTGTAGTACGATTCCCCCTTTGATTTCCTTCTTATTCTTATCATTATCATTATTATTATTATTATTATTATTATTGTTATTATTATCATTATTATCATTATTATTATTATTATTATTATTATTATCATTATCATCATTATTATTATTATTATTATTATTATTATTATTATTATTATTATTATTATTATTATTATTGGACACCGTGATAGCCCAGTGGTCAAGTTCTACCATCTGGGCCCTGTCGCCAGTTCGATTCCCGTCGGTGCCACCAGTATTTTCATTGAACATACCGATCCGTCTGGACCAGTATTTTCATTGAACATACCGGTCCGTCTGGAAGTGTTGGAACTGCCCTTGCGGGGGTGTCATTAGAGCCTATCGTCAATTCTTCGTACTCCCCTCACGGGTGAGACGATGGAGGCGCATGTGCAGAAATGCATCAGCCATTGACAGAGAAGCACTATTATTATTATTATTATTATTATTATTATTATTATTATTATTATTATTATTATTATTATTATTATTATTATTATTTGGACACAGTGATAGCCCAGTGGTCAAGTTCTACCATCTGGGCCCTGTCGCCAGTTCGATTCCCGTTGGTGCCACCAGTATTTTCATTGAACATACCGGTCCGTCTGGAAGTGTTGGAACTGCCCTTGCGGGGGTGTCATTAGAGCCTATCGTCAATTCTTCGTACACCCCTCACAGGTGAGACGATGGAGGCGCATGTGCAGATTTGCATCAGCCATTGACAGAGAAGCACTATTATTATTATTATCATTATTATTATTCACAGGGAGATCGTAAGTTCATTGTCTTTTTTAATGACATACCCTTGTATAAGGCGGATATCCTATGATATAGTATTAGGGGGCCAGTCCTAATAGCTATATCCGAAGTCGAGGTGTATGTACCCGACCCTGCGATATACCGACACAAGTAGAGATTGACCGTGCTCAGGTACGACAGTATATAATCTATCGTAAAAAATAATTTAATGAAAGTTTCAGAGAACATTTCATTTTCGAGAACATCATCCCAGGACTTGGAAAGGGTCATACCCGGGAACACCATCGCTCAATACACTAGCGATCCCCGTATACGGTGTAGTATCATCGTCGATCGACCTTTCGCACTCGTATGTTGCGATCGAATGCCAAGTTATATCACTGAGTCTTTTTAATATTCATATTGATAACTGATGATGCATGATCAAATCATGATACGCCGTGGGCAATCAACCAGTTTGTTTGAGACGCATAAGAAAAATAGTTTCCTTGTTACTGCCTTCGTCGTCTGGCGCGGATTTCTTTACCTGGTGGAGGACCACCAACAAAAGTCAGATCAAACTTTGACTGTTCGAGAATGTCCCAGATCTTATTAGGGATTCCGCCCAACGATAATTCAAACGGGATATCAAGCACTCCTCTTGGCAGTGTCTGAATGGTCCACGCAGTGTAATCCTTGTCTCTGGGAGTAATTGTATCATCCCATGTCTCGAGACTTTTTGCGTCTTTATATACTGGCAGATAATGTCTTGCCTTTGGATCCTCCACCGGGTCCATACTTCTCCAGAACTGGAGTATCGGTTGTACTATCTTTGCGGCTGATGATATTTTGAGTGTCCGTGTGACACGCATCTGTCGTGGGACCGCCACGACCCGCATCAAGTATAAGTCTGAGAGAGTGTCATCAGCGACATGTTGTTCCGCTGGTCTCATCAGATAGAAAGCATCTTTCACCCATGCGATGGTTGCTATCGCATCGCCTTCCTTCCATCGCTCATGGACAATCTCAACGTTGCCCGCGTTTGGGTCAGTGTCCGTCCCCTTCTCCTCCTGGTGGACGTCCTTTGATCTCATCGACCTCATCGCCTTCCTCGGTTGGTCGTTGATAAGATCATTCCGCGCTCTCCTTAGCTGCGCCTCTGTGATTTTCTCCTTCTTTCCGCTATGCTCTCGCGGAGACTCAGACTGAGTCCCCACCGCGCTTATGCGGTCAGTCTTCTCCTTGCTGTCCACCTCACTCTCCTCCTTCTCAGCTATCGGTGCCCGATAAGCATCGTCTTGGTCTATGCCAGCCTCCTTGTGGATGGGCGGCACCTCTTTGAAATCGTCCTTCAACCGTTTTAACGCCTCCTCAACGGATTCATCTTCCAGTAAGAATTGATCATACTTAATCAGCCTTCTTACATTCACAATTTGCACCTTCCCTCTACACCTGATTGTAGTTCAGAGGTCCCGTCTGTTCCATAATCTGATAAGGTCCTTTCCAGTGAGCGAACAGCTTAGAGCTGACTCCTTTCGGGACCTGAGGATGGTACAACAGTACAATATCCCCAACCTGAAACTTGATCTGATCCAAGTGCAGCTTGTCGCACCCCTTCAGCGTCAGTCTTTCGGCGCTCCGCCTCTCTATGCGCCCTGACTATTTGTTCCGCCTCCATCTTCACTCTAAGTCTCATCCCAAACAACTCATCCGCATCCGCCCAAGTGTCTTTTGGGTGAAGGAGCGAAGTCGGGATATCAGGCTCACGCCCATATACTAACTGATATGGCGAGATTGAGCTCTTCGAGCCTCCTAACGCCGTAGAGGGTAGACAGTTCATTGCAAACGCAAATGATGGTGCTGCCTCGACCCATGCTCTTTGATTCTCCTTCTTCGTGCAATACATCTTTAGCGAGGCTTTGAGGGGTCTGTGTACCCGCTCGATTTTCCCATTTGCTCGCGGGTTATAGGCAGTAACATATTGCCATTTCATCCCGTAATACTTAGATAGTTCGTCGATGACCTCGTTATTAAAGTCCGAGCCTCGATCAGAACATATCTTTCTTGGTACTCCGATTTGTGAGATGATCCTATCGATCAGCGCCTCGGCCGTCGTCTTGCCGGTAACGTCTTTGACAGGGATGATCCACACATAGTTGGTGGCTCTGTCAATAGCCGTGAGGAGGTATTTGTAACCATCCTTCGATTCTGGGAAAGGTCCCACATGATCAATGTGTATAAACTCAAACATCCCCGCATGAAGAGGAAATTCGTGTCGAAAGGTGATTGAGGGATAAGCTTTACGTTTCATGCTTAGGGTCGGTTTCAGCCAGGCGATGAACTTCGCTTCAATGCGTCGTCGATTGGTTCGTGCCGAGTTCTGTTCCATTTTGGTTTCCGAGTCCGGTAGTGCTCCTATTAGGAGAAGGGGTATAAATGTAAAACGGTGCATTCCTAGTTTATGGCCAAGGGCAAGTAAGCGGGTCTGTCCTGGGTCGCAGTGTCGTGAGTTGCTGAAGTTGCGCATTCCTCTTAGTTCAGATTTCATCTTCTTTTCTCATTGGAAGGATTCACCAATGTAGCTGTGTGTAGTTCCGGGTGCCACGATGCCATAGATGACTTGCATGCGGCCAGGGTCAGGGATGTCAAATGGAAATGCGGCTCTATTTTGTCGTTGCAGTAGGCAGAGCATAGGTTTAAAGCGACGGAGGGCAGGGTCAGTATTGTTGAATATCAGGGCTGCGATTAGCATATAGTATGTTGTTTTCACGAGAGGTGTATACGCCGACCATTTGATTCTTTTTGATTGAGTCAGGGCTAGTCTTGAGTTCAGGAGCTGTGTGCTGAGTAGTCGGAATAGTTGTCGGGCGATCGCGAAGTTAGTGGATATCGTTGTGGAGTGCTGCTGGTGCTCAGCGGAGATCCATCCAGATATTTTAAGTAGGTTACGTACTCTGTTCTTGAGTTTGCGGAGAGTGCGTAGAGATTCCTCGATCCAGCGAAAACACTCCAGACATCCCTAGGTTGTCGTTTTCGTATTTTTGTCTTTCTTGCCTGGTGGTCTTCTGCTTGAGCGTAGTGTGGGAGAGAGGGCGGCTTGGGCCGGGGTCGCGTCTTTGGAGGCAGATTTCAGCTGTTCAGTCTGTTGTTCTGGATCTTTCTTTTCCTTCTGTTCCAGTTCTTCTGTGTTTTCCTTCTCCTCGACCAGGTGCGTGGGATTGCTCTTGTTGGCATCGATTGGATGCTAAGGTTTGACTACGTTTTGTTCTGCCGTCGGTGGGATATCTCCATCAGGGTTGTCAATGGCAGGTGCGGGGGGAGTCTGCTGCTGTTGCTTTTTCAACTCCTCAGGGACATCCTTGGATTTGGTCAGGTCACCGGTCACGTTCGTTGGGGTTGCTGTTTCCTGCGCCTTTGATGTGGAACTGCTGCTGCTGCTGCTGCTGCTGGTGATATCTTCCGAAGTGGTCTGACGAAGGGGTGTGACACGGGAATCACATCTCACTACAGACGAAACAGGCGTTGTAGTGGGTCCTGCGGGAGTTGTGTTAGCTGCAGTGGTATTGGAATGATTGTTGTTGGCTCCAGAGTTGGCATGTGACGCTGCTACTACCTCTCGCGCTTGAGCGAGAAGGTTGGTGATAGCAGGCATGTTAGCTAAGAACGTAAGGAAAGCCTGTTGTTGCTCAACGGATCCAGATGGCTGGTTAGTTCTGTTCATGTTCATAGAGGGCAGGGCAGTTGAGCACAGTGATGATGATGACGATGATGCCGAGCTTGCCACGTTTGCTGTAGTTGATGCTGCATTCGCCTGACGTCAAGCTACAGGTCGGGGTACAGGTAAGCTAGAGAGATCAACTGGATTGGGTATAGACCTCGCTTGGAGCCGTGCTTGCTTGCGAGAGAGCTGGAGGTGAGTTGGTCTTGGGTCATAGCCTAGCGCACGGAATAGTAAAGCATCATTTCCTCTTTCTTCCGGGTCATCATCACTAAGGGGGTCATTAGTATAGTAAGCTGAGATTTTTGTCAGAGGTAGTGGTTTGGTGGGACTAGTAGGGCGTGGGGCTTGCGTAAGCGAGTATGGGGGACCGAAGAGTGATCTTCATAGTCTTCTTCCTCTTCCAAAGCCATGCTTCCTGTTTCCTCCATTGGCACTTCCGGGTCTGATGTCGGTAGTTTGGGAGGTTGAGTATTCTGCGGGGTGGGGAGCGCGAGCTGCTATCAAAGGGAAAGAAAGAGTTATTTGTGGTAGTTTGATGATGAGGGCTGGTTGCAAAGTAGTTATGAGTCGGGTAGTTTAGATTGTGGGATAGTGTTGGCGAGAACCCTGAGGAGGAACTAGATTGAGACTCTTCGTCGTCCAGGGTCTGGGCCTTCTTCGTTTGTTGCGACTTTGCTGCTTGTTTGCCTCCAGAGGGATTGTCCGGATGTGGTTTCTTCATAGGAGACGCAGATTGATCGGTGGTAGAGTCTATTTTCGCTTTTTTGACTTGCTCCTCTGTTTCAGACTTGGCGATGGTCTGCTTGCGTCTTAATACAACCGGTGCAGGTTTTCGTTCGACTGTGGTTGGGCGTTCAGGTTCATTCGCTTGCTGTTGTTTTCGTTGTGCCATGGGATTGAGAGGGATTTGGCGATAGTTTTGGAGGATGCACTTGGCGTCGTCATAGTGGGAGTGAATGTAGTCAAGCATAGAGAGGAGTGCATTGGCTAGGCAGTCGTTGAGTGCATTTCCCATTTGCCAGTGGTTGCGTTGTTGCTCAACAGATTTCCTCATTGTTTCGAACCAGAGGCTCGAGATTTTGGGGAAGTAAGAGTGGTGCATAATTTCGGTTGCAGATAGGGCCTCGTTTTCCTTCGTACCTAGTTCTCTATCAGGGGACGTATGAGCGACGTATAGACAATCGTATAGATGTGCAGCTAGCTTCCAAGACCAATAGCCATTTCTGGTGAGTAGATGGATCATGCATTCGAAGGAGATGCAGCCCAGGTCAGGGTCCTCTGGTTGCTTGACACGGCCAGTCTTCGCTGCTTCGATCGTTGCTTTGCTTAGTGCTCCTTTCTTCGTCTGGCTAGATGACTTGTCTTCAATCTGCGAGAGGAGAGTTTCAATGAAAGCGCGGTGTGCTCCACCATAGAAAGGGATACGGAGTGGTAGGCGTGGGGTTCTTGAGGGAGGGGTGTTTATCCAGGCATCGATTCGTTGTTCGTCTTTCATCTCTTGGCCTTCTGCTCCAAATTCTACTTTCTGACTGCGGAAAAGTAAATTGTATTTCCAATCACGAGCTTGCCCGTTAGTGAACTCCATGAGAAGTGTAGTATGACACACATCTAGGGTGATTAGCCGATCAAAGTGTAGGGGTGGGACTGATTGCTTGTTTCTTTGTCTTGGCTGCTTCTGTTGCTGTAACCTCTCTTGTTCTTTTTCTTGTTCTCTGTCTGCTCTAAGGCGTTCCAAACTCTTTTGATAGGGGTTGGGACGAGGGCGAGTAGTGTTTTGTTCTTGTTTTTGTGGTGAGTGAGTAGAATCAGGTTCGTAGCTATGCTTAGAGCTTTGATGCGAAGTCGATTGATGTCAATCTTGTTGTCTTTCCCCACGTTGACGTTGCTCATAGTTGCCAGGTCGATTGCGATTTGTTGTGTTAGGGGATGGTGATCGTCTTTTTCCCGAGTGTGAGCTTTGGAGGCTTCGAGTAGGACTACGTGCTCGACGTGGATTGTAATCAGGTTTGTTGCTGTACTGTTGGCTAGATCGTTGCTGGTAGGTGCGGTGTGGTGATTCTGATCTCCTTCTGTGATATGGGGAGGCTGACCTACTTCTTTGACGGTAGGAGTCGCGGTGTCGTTGAGACTGGCTCCCAGAGTTGTAGTTGCTTACGCCTTGAGTCTTCTCCACTTCTTGAGGGCTTGTCTCTGCGATGATTGCTCATCGTAGGCGGTCTGGAAGGCCAGACGTGTCGAATCCCGAACCCTGAGGAGGGACAAGGATGCAAATGTAACTTTCAAGCATAGTCATTTAATAACAGGGGTTTACCAGACCTCGAGTGGCCGTGCTCACCCCTTTGCCAAAGATTAAGTAGGTGCAAACTTAAATTTGAGTTTGAGGGTAAGGTTAAGGTAAGGGTAAAGGGTTTTGGTGTGTGCTTAGTTGCCAAGGTTTGTGCGGTATGCTCACGACGAAGGTTGTGAGGCGGAAGTCGTGTTGCAAGACTAGTTTAGGTTGGTTTGGTTGTGTGGTTACGGATGTGGTTGCGTTAAAATGGAAGCGTTGGTAGTACGGTCAAAGTGAGAAAATTACGAGTTGATATGGGTAAAAAGGGAAATTGCTTTTGTAAAAAGGGAAATTTTCCAGTGCACCTTAGGCGATAAATTACTGGTAGGGTGGAAATAAGTTTGACTGATTCCATTTCGTATAGTAAATTACTAGTTCCTCGGTGATTTCATTAGTTCCCCACACCCCCTACTAGAATACAAAGCAAAAAGCAATGTATTTCAAACTAATTTCCAAATTTTTCCTGTTTTTTCACGTCATAAGTGCACTGGCAAATTTCCCTTTTTACAAACTTGATGCCATTTCCTTTTTTACCTATATCAGCTTGTATTTTTATCACTCTGACCGTACGACTCATCCTTCCACTTCAACTCTATTACACCCGTTACTACGCAATCCAACACAACCAAAACCTAATCTACGCCACAACCTTCCAACTCAGAACCTTCGTCGGGAGCACAGCTCCAAAGCCCTGGAGACCACACACACACCTTACCCTTTTCCCCAACCTTTCACTTGAACTAAAACTTGAACTTACTTAACCTTTGGCAAAGGGGTGAGCACGGTCACTCGTGGTCTGGTAAACCCCTGTTATTAAATAACTATTTCCTGAAAGTTGGCCCGTGGTTAAGTTCTAGTTGGTACGTGGTATTCAAGTCCGAGTTATGACTCCGACTCATTTTTGAGAGTGGCAGCTGAGTACTATTCAAGTTCGAGTCAACCGCCTTATTAAGTCACAATAGGAGGTAGTAACGGACTGTAACGGTTGAAGTTATTAATACTAGTACTGGATAGTTCATACTGGTCAATTCAAGTGTGCCCGTTACACTATTTATTCCGATGATTGTGTACTGGACCATATGAGTACTACTGAGCAGTTACAGTTACTCGCGCACTTAGTTTAGTTTGCTGTCTGGTAGTTCAGTTCTGAGTTTATGCCCGGCTTCGGATTAAAGTGTCTGTGTGCAACGGCCCTGACTTCTAACGGAGTCTTCAACCGCAGTGAAAGGTGAGGTAGGGTAAGGTCCGTGACTCTCGAGTGACCGGTTTATACCAATCAACGGTCATGAGCCTACGTTCCTGAAAGTTAAATCTGCATCCTTGTCACGGCCCTGCTTAGGGTTCGGGATTCGACACGTCTGTCCCCAACAGATCGCCTACGATGAGCAATCATCGCAGAGATCAGCCCTTCCGAACTGGAGACTCCTCGAGCAGCCGCAACCATGGAAACCCTTCTCAACGACATCGAGACGTCAATCGTCGAAGAAGCCGATCTGCCTCCCCATACCACAGAAAAAGGTCAGCATCCCCACATCGTGGCTACCAGCAGCGACCCAACCGACATGATAACAGCAAAGGTAAGTACGATCATGATACAAGACGAGGAAGAAGCCCTGACAGAAGCTACCAACGATCGTATTCAGGGAAAAGACAGTCAAGCTCTCCACAAGCTGCCAGACGCAACCATCCGAACAACTACAGACAACGCACACACGACGACAAACAAGAACGCTACATACAAAAACCGACTTCGCAATGCCATCAAAGTTCAAAACGAAGCTACGAATCTAGCACGAATCCATCATCGCAACGACAACAACAAGACCAGTCTCGCTCTTCCTCTCAGTCAACCTCTAATCCAGCCCCATTTCCTCATCCAAACCCGTACCGTAAGGCCATGGAACATATACATCGAGAAAAAGAAGTGGAAGAAAAACAGAAGTAAGCCAAGCAACAACAACAACGGAGCAAACCACCTGCCCCTCCACTACACTACGATCGACTAGTTACACTGGACGTATGCCACACCACACTCCTCATGCAATTCACGAATGGACAAGCAACTCAAAGGAAGTACAAGCTACTGTCACGAAGTCAGAAGATCGAACTGGGAGCGATAATTATAAGAGGTCAAGGAACAAAAGATGACGAGCTAATCAATGCATGGATAAAAACTTCCACCTCGAGAACCAAAGAACGCTCTCCACTTCTTATACCTTTTTATGGTGGTGCACACTTCTCCTTTATTCAAACCTTACTGTCACAAGTAGTCGAGGGCGCAGCAAACAAGACAAAACGTAAAGTTCTGAACAAATCAATGATCGAAGCAACCAGAGCTGGTCACGTCAAAGTCCCAGAGGACCCTGAACACGGATGCATATCTTTCGAGGGAATGATCCATCTACTCTCCAAGAACTGCTATTGGTCATGCGATCGCTTAACCATTGCTCACATGTCAACTGATCGGGAACCTGGCACTAAACAATATGAGGCTCTATCTGAAAACGAAATCATAGCCCATTCATATTTCTCCAAGATCTCCAGCCTCTGGTTTGAAACTCTCAAAACATCTGTCGACCAGCAACGCAATTACTGGAGAATGGGACCAGGACTTAATGACTGCCTAGCGGAGGCACTCCTCTCTATGCTCAAATACATCGAATCACACTACGGGGATGCCAGATGTATTGCCCCAGACTATCGCCAAGTTCCACTCAACACCTCGTTACAACGCAAGCAGCAACCAACGAATACCACCGACCAATCGTCGACAATCGAACGTGGACCCGCCCCACTCGTTATAAAACGCAAACAGCAAGCAACTCCACCAGCAACAGAAGGGCAAGTCAAGAAAGCCAAAGCAAAATCCGCTATCGAGGAGACTGAAAAGAAAACGACAGAGTCACATCTAGAAAGCACATCTGTGGAAAAGAAGGAAGACGACCTGGAGCAAGAATCTCAATCTAGCTCATCTAGCTCATCATCTGGCTCAAGCTCGCGCTCCCCATCTACCCCATTAAATACGCAACCCCCCAACCTACCAACAAGAAGTATTGGAATGGTAAATGAAGAAGAAGACAGCTTTGGCATAAACGAGGAAGGTGAAGAAGACGAAACTGCGGTCACTCCTGCCGACTTTGAGGACCCCCCATGCCCTACTCTTCCCACGAAAACCCTTACCTCTAACCAAACTTTCAGCCTACTGCACCTCTAGTGACGACCTTGATGACGACGATCCAGAAGAAAGAGGGAATAATGCTGCTTTCTTCCGTGACCTAGGCTTTGACCCAAGACCGGAACACCTCCGCCTCTCTCGTAAACAAGCGCGGCTCAAAGCGAGGTCCATACCCAATCTAACCGACTTCTCAAACTTACCCGTGCCCCGACCTATAGCCCGGCGCCAAGCAAACGCGGCTTCATCCTCTGCAAACCTGGCGAGTTCGTCGTCGTCTTCATCGTCTTCGTCTTCATCATCATCGTCATCGCCCACGCTACTTCCTACTAATGCAACTAATACAAACCAAACAATTGCAAGCCATGAACAACCCACACCTACCGCCGCACTCCACAAAACGTACTCGGAGCCCAACTGGATAATATTTGATTCAACCTACAGCAAGCACTACTTTCAATTCTGGCCAACATACCGGCATTCGCCAATCTTCTAACCCAAGCTCAAGGAGCTGTCGCAACAACAGCAACACCAACACAAGCCAATACAACACAAACCAACACAACACAATCCAACACTGGAGCAGACGGCAATACTTCTGCAACTACCGCAGCCAACCAAACTCCTGTAGGACTCACTACAACGCCTGTTTCGTCTGTAGTGAGATGTGACTCCCGTACTACACCCCTTTGCTCTGCCACACAGGAAAACGCAGCCAACAGCAGCAGCAGCAGCAGCAGCAGTGGCAGCGACTCCCAAACAAAAATCGCCCAATTCGACGGAGCCAACGAAGAAAACGGAGGACCCGATCCAACCTGCGGATGCTGCAAACGATCCAAGCAAACACCAACTGCAGACCCCCCCCCCCCCCCCCCCCGACCCCGTAGCCAACATTCCAGAGAAAAACCCATCGTCGACAACGGAACAGAAAATAATGGAACAGGTAGCCCCGGATGACGCCAACAAAAACAACCCCACTCCGTCTGCAACTAACGAACAAATCAACACGGAAACATCAAAAACAAAGGCAAGAAGCACCTGGAACAGCAATCGGAGCAACCAAAACAAGCCCCAGACGCAACACCAGCAAAGTCTCCCCTTTCCCCAGCAACACGAACCTCGACCCGAAAAACATCTGCAGCTGCAGCTACAGCAGCGAAGAAGGACAAGAACGCAAAGAAAGCAACCTAGGGATATCTGGAGTGTTTCCGTTGGATAGAAGAGTCCCTACATACACACCCTCCGAAAGCTGAAAAATAGAGTACGCAACCTAGTCAGGCTATATGGATGGACTTACACTGATTATGTAACCCAGAAACACTCCATGGTATTAGCCACCAACTTCGCCATTGCCCGGAGATTATTTCAACTGCTCAACACACAACTCCTAAACTCAAAGCTAGCACTTATCAAATCCAGAAGAATCAGATGGTCTGCGTATACCCCCCTTATGAAGACAACTTACTACATGCTAATCGCATCCTTGGCATTCAATAGCACGGATCCTGCCCTTCTCCTTTCTAAACATATGATTTGCATACTACAACGCCAAAGCAGAGCAGAATTCCCATTCGATATCCCAGACCCTGGACGCATGCAAGTCATCTATGGAATTGTCGCACCTGGCACCGTTCATAGCTACATCGGAGAATCTTTCCAATGGGAAAAACGGATGAAATCAGAACTACGAGGTATGCGCAACTACAACGATTCGAAACCGTGCCAACCAGGACAAACCCGTCTGCTTTCCCTCGGCCATAAGCTAGGAATGCACAGTTTTACATCTATACCTCTCCTCCTGATGGGACCACTACCGAACTCGGGAACAAAGATGGAACAGGACTCAGCTCGAACCAATCGACGACGCATGGAAGCAAAGTTCATCACCTGGCTAAAACCGACCCTCAACATGAAACGAAGAGCCTACCCCTTAACCACATTTCGTGCTAACGACCTTCATAAACCTTTCGCCTGTAACCGACTTGTCTTTCCACATGAAGTATGTTACTATCATCGCCCGCACCGTTGCAACACGCAATGCAGAAGCCTCTCCAATGCCCGTAGGCATGCTGACAACCTTACCTATTGGGAAGCCACTCTAACACAAGGCCCTCCACTAATACGCCACTCAATCTCCTCCATCTGTGATGACCTCAAACCTGGAACAATCTTTTACCTAAGAAAACATGGCAGTGGATATGGATTGAACGACTGGGGCTACACTGCACGCTTCTACGGAACCACCAAGATATATGAAGGATCCAACATATCACCGCGTCAACCGTATATACTACTACGTTCCGCTGCAGCACGACACTTCCTAACTAAACCTGAAGCATACTGCCTCATGCGTCTATCTAACTCGGGAGCTATCCTTGAACAAACCAACGATCTACGTGTCGAACTCATTGCATACCATTCCTATCGCTGGATCAAACATATACGAACGGCTACAGCTTACCAAGCAATGCGAATATGGCAGCAGGCGCAAAGCATCGAAAACCACCGAACAAAACTCTATGCCTGCAACGTTCTCTCCACCTAAGGAAAAAGCATCCTTTCATCAGAACAGCAAAACCTATAAAATGCAAATGAACGACAGAATGTGTATCAACCGAAGAGCCCTTAGAACCATATTACACCATGTTCTACGAATCTTTCTCGCTGACAGACACGCCCGTAAAACCCTTACCTCACTATGAAAAGTCAGCTTCAAAAGACCGGCTTCAATTGCATCGAGACTCATCAATGCACCAAGACACATAGCGAAGTTCAAACTCCAACCGCACACCATCAAGAAGCCAATCTGCGCCTGTCAAAAGTGGAAGACGCAAATTTTCTCATCACATGCCTCATTCCGACTAGCATCCGCGAAAGGTATCTTAGGACGCATTGGCGAACTAAGTGCAGCCACCATACCGCACCCAACACCTGGCTCTATCCTAAAATCACTCCTGAGCTCTACCATTGCCTTTGTAAAAAGAATCCAAACAGCGCTTCGCCTCCCCACAGTCAACTTCGAACGTGATCAAGAAGCAAAGAAAAACACTCCAAATGAAGATGACCTCGATTGCAAAACCTGGATAAACCTATTCGTTGCCATGGCTGAAGAACTACCTCACCGTAACAAACATGTACTTGGACGCCTTATTGACACCTACAAAAACCTCAGCGAAACGTGTCCGAAGCTACCACCAAAGTCGGTCTCTGAAAGAGATGTTACGCTCGCAAGAATATACCTCTCTCGCATGGTGGTCCAAGCCCTTGACAAAAACAACAATCAACTATGGGTTGAATGTCCAGTCCTCACCTGGGAACGCATACAGAAAGAAGTGATCCAAGCACCCTCATTCCTAGCAGTACAAACAGACCGAGTAACACTACTTCATGCCTATCGCACCGATTTCGAACTACATAGCCTCCAACGCTTTGGATCTCTCAGAACCAGAAAAGCAGCAATTCATTCTACAACGCTACTACCTAAAAGCAAAGACCCTCAAAACAAAACCAAGCCCGATCTCCATGGCGTTCAATCCTACGGAGAGTGGGAAAAATCCTAAGTTTCCTCACTACCGAACTATCTCAGCGTGTTCGCACCTTCAATCTAAACAGACTGGACGAAATTCGATCTCACCTAACCCGGGCATATAAAATCTTCTCCGACATCAACATCAAAGACAACTCCAACCGCACCATAAAAGTTTTCCGGTTTGACGTAAAACAAATGTTCACCTGGCTGGCCCAATCCAGTACGATGCAATCTCTTCGCTTTGCCCTTGCGTATATTACCTTCCAACCACCAAAGTCCAGAAACTGGAAACCAATCGTATACATCTCAAAGACGAGAAAGCACACCGGGAAATACGACGTTGGATGGAATCGAAGCTATGCACCACAAGACTACATTGCCTTCACTTTTGAAGACATAATCAACATCGTATCTCTGGACTTTGCCCACTCCCATTTCACCCTCGGAGACGCTGTCTTTGTCCGAAAAGATGGGTGCTCAATTGGTGGATATCTGTCTTCCCCTCTTACACAAATGAAATGTATGTGCGATGAAGTCGTTCTACTCCGCACGCTACTAAAGCCATCCTTTACCAAACACATATATGGCATACGCCAAATCGATTATCTCCTCTTACTAATACTTGCAAACTGGGACAATGAACTCGAAGTAAACGAAGCCCAAAAGATACTACAAGCCATACGCAACTCTGGAACAACTGTCGAGTCACCATCACAACCCCATGCCTATACTGGCGGACTCGAACTGGAAGAAGATGTGCTGACACCTGAAGATGCTACCTTCGTTGTGGATTTTGCGGGAACATCCATACAACTACACCTAAACCCAACCTTGAACTTCAACATCAGACACTTATTCAAAAACTGGAAAGAAATGATGACTAACAACCAACAGCCAATGCCTCGACTCCCACCTTACTCCCCTTATATTAGCCGTACGATACTCCATGCTACCCTCGTTGGCATGCTTGCCAATTTTGCAAGTCAAACAAATTCGCAAAATCTTCTCCTCTCGGCGACCCTTCAGCTCATGGTGGAGATACCCTACCCGAACTCAGTCTGGAAAGCTGCCTAAATTGATCGAGTCCACTACCTATGCCCTGAAGAATGGAGCAACCTCGCCCTCGTCATCCGTACCTTTGCTCACCTCCCGATGGAACTAAGACAGACACTTACGTATGTCGAACAATGGTAATTCTTGGTAAAATCTTTTCCGCAAGCGACGGATTCCTGGTGATTACATCTACTCTACGCCCGATAGTTATACTATCCCTATGTAACCATAATGATGCTCATAACTTTTTACCATCACTCTAATACTATATATTTTTTACATGTGCTTTACCCTCCTCATGCCCTGCAGGCTCCCGGCCTAACTATACCGGGGGAACTAATTAAATCATCGAGGAACTATTAACATACTAGAATACAAAGCAAAAAGCAATTTATTTCAAACTAATTTCAAAATTTCCCTGTTTTTTCGCATCATA
>WBZZ01006259.1:260000-283173 GCA_019918135.1 Paulinella micropora
ATGAAGGCACAAACTTTGCAGGACCTTGTTCACCTGCACCGACACAAAAAACGCATAAGTGGAAGCGTGCTACCCGCTGCACAGTTCTCTGCACTAGTACTACTTCTACTTCTACTTCTACATCTACTTCTACTACATACCTAAGTACTGCTGAGTACTAGTACTGCTAAAACTAAACATTCGACAATCTTGGGGGTATCCCTTTTTCCGAAATTTTCCATGAAGTATATGGACTTTTTTGAAAACGTGTGGAAATGAAAGGAAATGAATTCCCTGATTGCAGAACATATAAAAATAATATTAAAATATGTTTTTATTAATTGTAATACACTTTAACTTCATCTTCAGAGGTGGGCAGGAACCGGTCCGACACGGTAATTTTTCTACTTTTTCGTAGTCCCGGCTACCATGAATCTATGATGATAACAATGCCGAACATGCAGAATTTGCTTTTACTGTTTATTCTTGCTTATATTAAGCATTTTACTATATTAAGACATGGTTTTACCTTCAAAAAATTCTGTTTGCCCGCTGTGACGTACGCTGGTACGTAGAGGGGGGAGGGGGGGGGGGGGGGGTGGGGGGGGGGGGGGGGAATGGGTCGGAGGGAGGACGCTTCACATCAGATTCTGGTGCATTATCAGAGTTAAACAAATTTCTAATTTCAGTTTTTAGAAGAAGCGTTACAGTTGCAGTTGCCCTAGACAAAAACCATTATGAAAAAGTCGGACCCAGAAAAATTCATTCAAAAAAAATAATCACATACGACCACGTCCACGTCCACGTCCACGTCCACGTCCACCCGCAGCACGACGTGCGCGGCGACGTCCGCGCAAACGGATTCCTGAGTTACGCATTCTCCAACTTGCGTCGGAGCGATCTGAATCATCTACAATATGGATAGCATCATGTTAAGGAGGAGAAGAACAAGAAGAAGAAGAAGAAGAAGAAGAAGAAGAAGAAGAAGAAGAAGAAGAAGAAGAAGAAAACTAATACCATGCTTTTCTTCCTCTGAACCAGAAGATCGATCAGACGATGAGTCAGTTGATGAACTGGAAGATGAAGTATCAGATAAGTCATCCTCTGAATCTGCCACTGGTTCTGCAGGCTGAGCAGCACCAAGCTCTTCTTCCTCAGGGAACCCACAGTCGCATCGTTCGAAATGGTTCCACGCTTGTTCAATAAGCTCTGCCTTCTTGAACTGTTTCCGATCGGAGTTTTGCGTTGCAACACCATGCATTCTCATCCATGATTTCAATTCGCTAACTACCATCTGCTTGGACGCAAATTGCTTTTTTTCCTCTGACGATCTTAGCAACGTGAGAATTTTCCGCCAAGGCTCAGAAGCATTTCCAAATGCTAAATCCTGCTCCTGCTTTTCTTCGCTAGTAAGCTGTCTTGCACCACGCCATCTCGGGTGAGCTGGAGGACGTCCTTCATTAACAAAATAAGTGCGTGGTAAGGACAGCAGCTCTTCATCGGTCAAACGCGTAAGTGCGTTCATTTTCTCCTGTCGTTCTTGAGGCAACTCCATTCAATTTACAGGTAGCTCGTCGATCAATCGAAATTCTGCTCTCCATTCCTTGCCTTTTGCATCGACACAGGACATATGAGCAGGACGGCCGGGCAGGCCGCCTTCGAAGTAATCTCCATCCACCTCTACTCTGGTCAAATTTCCACCTGCTAACATTTCCTCCACATGTGCTCGCTCATCCGGCCCTAGGTATTTAGTAGCCAAAGCACGAATATCCTTCTTCAGGCGCGGATTGACGAAGTAGCCGACTGGAAGCTTGGGAGGCATGTCGGTCGCTGTCATAAATAGAGAGAGAGATAGATAGATAGAACGAGAGAAAGAGAGATATATATATATATATATATATATATATATATAGAGAGAGAGAGAGAGAGAGAAAGAGAAAGATAGATAATATTATTACCGGGGCGTCCGATAAACAAATTGATCGGTTCTCCTCTGGGATCATCACGCACTCCATGAAAATCCTGTGCGTCTCCCCAAGTAGCGATCTCTACAGTCGGCAAAGCGTCAGGATCTTTCTTGGTGATTCTATATGCCAAGGGTTTGTTGTAGTTTTTGAAACTCTTGTTCATACACGGGCTAAAATGAGTCATCCAGTCGTAGTTACATCCGAGAACAACCAGCACATGCCTCTTCTTGTGCTGCTTCTTGAATGCAAGAATGAGCTTTAATAACGCTTGAGCGATGTTAGTTGTCAGGAAGGTGCTCTTCCACCCGATATCCACAACTCGAAATTCCTGATCATCTCCATCGTGCCCGTGCCCTGGTGGCTTGCGATGTGACTCTACTTGGAAACGGATTCCTCTGTCAACGACATTGAGCCCAAGGAAACCCAGCATCGCCCACGCGGTGTTATCACCAGCTCCGTCCCACTCAAGATATAATTTCCACGCTTGCATTGTGCGAGGGTTCCAAAGTTGCCAATGTAAAAGTGCGGCAAGCATAGTAATGTTGCTGTTCGCGCCGTGTTCTACCGCGCCTTCAAGGTACGTCAGAATAAAATGCGTATCGGTAGTGTAGCAGGTATTGATTCCAACGCAAAGGCGAAACACAATTTTTCCTTTGAAATCTTTCGCGGCGCGGCGGCAAGATGGGATCTTCACTGGCGGTTTCATATCGGCTGATATGACTGTGGCAGCAAAATCTGCTGGTGCTGCCTTCTTGCGCTGCATGCTGGCAACGCGGCACGCCCTGTGAATTTTGTGATGAAGCCTGCTACGGCGACGCCATTCTTGAGCTTCTACTTCAGTCCTGAAACCGTTAGAATGATCAGCAGCAAGCTCTGTGCAGATCTCGCATTTTGAGAAATCTCCTTCTGCAAAACAAACCTGTAATAAGTAATGATAACGAAAATATGCATAATACCTCTGACAAACTTGACGTGCGGAAAATCCATGCGCCAAACTTTGTTGATCGTATTGTCTGTCGGAGGATTATTTGGATCAACTCGTTTCGAACAACCAAACCGAAGGCACATATCTTTCCAATTCTCGCGAACATAGTTTTGGACTCCTGCGTCCTGAGCCATTTCTTGCATCCTCCATATTCCGTCGCTGCATATCTCCGGGTAACTCTCCATGAACTTCTCGCAGAGTAATACTGCTACCACATCTTCTGTTTCAGGAACGGTTGAGTAGCTTTTTGTCAAAACCTTCGTGTTATTTGCAAGAAGTTTGTGTGCTCTTGACAAAACTTTATCACCGATCCCGTAGATACGCTGCCAGGCTACTTTGCACACAGCCTCCGTTAAATACATATACTGAAACGATCCAGTTTTTGTTTGAAACGATTCAAGCTGCGAAGCTGCCCAAGAATAAAGCTCACTGAGAGACGATGACGCATTCTTCGCTCTCGTGTAAAGCACATCACGCGTGTCGATAAATGAATAACACTTCCACTTTTTGCAGCAGACAGACTTAACTTCCCTGTCCAAGTCGGCGAAGGTAATCCCCAACAGTTTTTGGAGCGCAGACGGTCTCTGAAGCTTCACTGCACCTTTCGTGCGACTTTTCATCGTGTAGGGGCGCGTTGGATTCTTACGTGGTCTGCTGTAAGGAATTGGTGATAATCTCATGATGTTATACAACAGCTCATTCGATTCCATAAGCTCGTCGAAGTTCAATCGAAGCTCGTTGGATAATTCCGCATCGTCCACGCCGACCAGAGGAGGAAGCAATCCAGGGTTGATAGATGCAGCATCACCGTTTGAATCCGTATCTGAACACTCTTCGTCGACGTTCTACGCAAACAAGATCGCTTATGAACATTAACCAGCATGAACATAGACAGGTAGAGAAAAAAAATTACCATGGAGCCAGTAGGAAGATATAGTCTAGAGCTGCTGCAGCTACTAACATCATATCCTGTAGTGACAGTAGAACTGTCTGACTGTTTCCAGCTGTCGAGGTTAGCATCAACGTCAGGAACACCTGCCTGTAAAAAAGAATCTTCTCAGTAATAATTTTCATTTATTTATTTTTTACCTGTGCATCACTCAAGCTTGATTTTTCTGTGATGACTGTAATGTCCGAGCTTTCCCTGGGCAGAAGCGTGCGGCGACTATCTGAAATTGAGGACACGCTGTCGAGAAGCTTCCTCTTTTTTTCCGGCGGAATAGATGATGACCTGGAGAGCGGTTGCTTTCCATCAGAACTAATACTGCTGACCGACGCTAAAAGTTCAACCTTTGCTTCATGAAGCAAGGAAATTGACTTAAGTGGAAGCGGATGTTCTTTCTCAGGAACGATGAAACATACATGACCAATGTCAGTCTCGAACAGGAAAACTGGGATTTTAGCTCCTTCCTTGGCAGCCTCTTTCAACCAGACCGGATGTGCATCGCTTGGCAGCGTAGCTATCTCTAGGTCTGGATTAGGCGCATAGCTGAGCAAAATCTCTTGATCTTTCGATATTGCGGTGGTGACAGTCACAATAGGAGTACCCTTGCTGACCTGACATTATTTACAACAATATTTATAGAAAAAATACAACACACGTAACAAAAACTTACATTGCATGGATGTATGTAACAACTAACATAATTTACCTTCACGTTCGGTCGGCAAGTGTCATCGTCGAGCTTGTTGAACCCTTGCGATGAAGAGTTGATGAGATGCATTGCATTCCTGCTCGATTCGTTAATGAATTTAATTGGATGCATCCCTGTTTGCAGGGAACTCCCAATTTTCATAGTGAAATGATCAGAAAATGCAGCATGATCTGCAGCACGCAAAGACTTTCCTCCTGGTTCGAGGAGCCCAAGCTGAAAAGAAGGAGGAAGGTATTATCAGCAAAGACTCCGTAGCCACCACCACGGTGTGCCACATATATCGGCGCCTTGCTAGCCCTCAGCATGGCATACCTAAAGTTTGAAATACACATGAAAAAAATGGCAGCGCTTCCCGTTAGAGGGAATCACTAAAAAAAAAAAAGGACAGAGAAAGGCTCACTGATAGAAGGCCACACACACTAGCTAGTTATACTAAAGCTAGTATCTATACTCCCCTCTTTAAACTATGCTATATAATAATAATAATAATAATAATAATAATAATAATAATAATAATAATAATAATAATAACAATAATAACAATAATAACAATAATAATAGATTTATCAGTCAATTGGCCTTTGATCCTGTCGGACATGTGCCTCCATTGGTAGCACGGGGCCGTTCGGTGACGCGGCTCCGCTCCAAAGACTCAATAATAATAATAATAATAATAATAATAATAATAATAATAATAATAATAATAATAATAATAATAATAATAATAATAGTGCTTCTCAGTCAATGGCGAATGCATTTCTGCACATGTGCCTCCATCGTCTCACCCGTGAGGGGAGTACGAAGATTTGACGATAGGCTCTACTGACACCCCCGCAAGGCAGCTCCAAGCAACAACAATAATAATAATAATAATAATAATAATAATAATAATAATAATAATAATAATAATAATAATAATAATAATAATAATAATATATTGAAGAGGAAATGCAAAATCATGCCGGTCAGTTTCACAAACTTTTGTGCAGAGTTTTTTCCACAGATTGTTGTGTACAGAAGAAAAGAATAGCATTCCCGCTCATTCTGAGCTGGGAAAAGAGCGGGAATGCTGTTACATCTTCTCGAAATGTCATGCTCTCAATAAAATCTCTGCACAAAAGTTTGCAAAACAGCAGTCCGAAAACGAGTTTCATCGAATTGCTGGTTTGTGAAAAATAGATTAAGCTGGGTCGTGCAATGTTAGGAAATGACATTTATAGCTTCAACAAACACGTTATAGCAGAAACATGCAAGGGATGACATGAGTTGAGAGTACGTAGGAAGGAAATGCAAAATCATGCCGGTCGGTTTTCACAAACTTTTGTGCAGAGTTTTTTCCACAGATTGTTGTGTACAGAAAAAAAGAATAGCATTCCCGCTCATTCTGAGCTGGGAAAAGAGCGGGAATGCTGTTACATTTTCTCGAAATGTCATGTTCTCAATAAAATCTCTGCACAAAAGTTTGCAAAACAGCAATCCAAAAACGAGTTTCATCGAATTGCTGGTTTATGAAAAATAGATTAAGCTGGGTCGTGCAATGTTAGGAAATGACATTTATAGCTTCAACAAACACGTTATAGCAGAAACATGCAAGGGATGACATGAGTTGAGAGTACGTAGGAAGGAAATGCAAAATCATGCCGGTCGCTTTTCACAAACTTTTGTGCAGAGTTTTTTCCACAGATTGTTGTGTACAGAAAAAAAGAATAGCATTCCCGCTCATTCTGAGCTGGGGAAAGAGCGGGAATGCTGTTACATCTTCTCGAAATGTCATGCTCTTAATAAAATCTCTGCACAAAAGTTTGATAATAACACGACCCTTTTTCCACACGTTCAAATTTCAGACCGGCCCGAGAAAAATTTTAAGGTTGAAGGCGCTGACTGGTAGTTATGTCTTTGGAATTCAACTCATTTTGCTCGTTTGTCAACGTGTAGGATCACTTTCTGACTCTGGCATGTCTACGAAGCACATTGCCAAGACTCTGCAAGCCATTCTCAAAAATTCGCGTGGGGAATTGTTCCTTAAAATCAACGGGTCTGCAGACGTGCTGCCCTTTGATTGTGTGGAGATTCCCCACGCCGTCTTTTGCAAGCATGATCTGGTATATGCTTGCTCACTTACTTACTTACTTATTTATTTAATGTGCAACATGCAGGGCAAAGGCGATTTGGAGGAGTTGGTCCGCGGCTTCAGCTACACCTGGAATGCACAAGGTATTATGTATGTATGTATGTATTTATAATGCATGCATCGTAGGGATCCTGCTCAAGAATAAGCCTGTGCCCTGGGACGACGGATTGGGAGAAGCTCCTCCCGCAAAAAGGCAGAAGAGACAGGAGAAGGAGAAGGAGAAGGAGAAGAAGGAGAAGCAAAAAAAGAAGGACAAAGGGAAGGAGAAGGAGAAGGAGAAGAAGAAGGAGGAGGAGAAGAAGAAGAAGGAGGAGAAGAAGAAGAAGAAGGATGAAAAGGAGAAGAAGGAGGAGGAGAAGAAGAAGAAGGAGGAGGAGGAGGAGAAGAAGAAGAAGAAGGAGGAGGAGGAGAAGAAGAAGAAGAAGGAGGAGGAGCAGAAGAAGAAGAAGAAGAAGGAGGAGAAGAAGAAGAAGAAGAAGAAGAAGAGGGAGAAGGAGGAGGAGGAGGAGGAGAAGAAGAAGAAGGAGGAGGAGGAGGAGGAGAAGGAGAAGAAGGAGGAGGAGAAGAAGAAGAAGGAGGAGGAGGAGGAGAAGGAGGAGGAGAAGAAGAAGAAGAAGAAGGAGGAGGAGGAGGAGAAGAAGAAGAAGGAGGAGGAGGAGAAGAAGAAGAAGGAGGAGGAGGAGAAGAAGAAGAAGGAGGAGGAGAAGAAGAAGGAGGAGGAGGAGGAGAGGAAGAAGAAGAAGGAGGAGGAGGAGGAGAGGAAGAAGAAGGAGGAAGAGGAGAGGAAGAAGGAGGAGGAAGAGAGGAAGAAGATGGAGGAGGAGGAGAGGAAGAAGAAGGAAGAGGAGGATGACCAGCTGAGTGGGTTTCCCCCTCTGGATTCGGGGAAGGTTCGCGTGTGGGCCCACAAAGGAATTTTCACATTCCTATCCGGATTAGATTATCAAGACTGGTATTATTATTATTATTGTTATTATTATTATTATTATTATTATTATTATTATTATTATTATTATTGGACACCGTGATAGCCCAGTGGTCAAGTTCTACCATCTGGGCCCTGTCGCCAGTTCGATTCCCGTCGGTGCCACCAGTATTTTCATTGAACATACCGGTCCGTCTGGAAGTGTTGGAACTGCCCTTGCGGGGGTGTCATTAGAGCCTGTCGTCAATTCTTCGTACTCTCCTCACGGGTGAGACGATGGAGGCGCATGTGCAGATTTGCATCAGCCATTGACAGAGAAGCACTATTATTATTATTATTATTATTATTATTATTATTATTATTATTATTATTATTATTATTATTATTAGCTTTTTCTTCTGTTCCTCTTTTATTATTTATTATTATTATTATTATTATTATTATTCAGCCCAATGGCCTCAAGGCGTTAAACTGTGACGCTAACTCATAACCCTTTGGTGGTAGATGCTGGGGAGGAGGGTCGTTGCGCGCGTAAAAGATCTTAAACTCCGCATATGCTGGTTGATAGCCCAGGACCCAGCAGACACCAGATTGTTATGGGTGGGGTTTTGAGGCAGCTCTAGCAACCGCGCTTGGTGTATGCACTTGCACATTCGGTGACGTCTTGCAAGAGGTTGCTGGGACTGCGGAATAACCTCGGCTTAGTGCAGTCTTGCCCTCAGGAGCTCCATCGGTGGCCCCGATCATCAGGCGAGAGACTGACACGGGGGGGTGGAGGACCTCGAAAAAGGGTATTGGAGGCTTATGTCCGTTGAGGATATGCCATTAGCTGCATCAGTACGCCTCAGATATAGTATTATTATTATTATTATTATTATTATTATTATTATTATTATTATTATTATTATTATTATTCAGCCCAATGGCCTCAAGGCGTTAAACTGTGACGCCAACTCATAACCCTTTGGTGGTAGATGCTGGGGAGGAGGGTTGTTGCGCGCGTAAAAGATCTTAAACTCCGCATATGCTGGTTGATAGCCCAGAACCCAGCAGACACCAGATTGTTATGGGTGGGGTTTCGAGGCAGCTCTAGCAACCGCGCTTGGTGTATGCACTTGCACATTCGGTGACGTCTTGCAAGAGGTTGCTGGGACTGCGGAATAACCTCGGCTTAGTGCAGTCTTGCCCTCAGGAGCTCCATCGGTGGCCCCGATCATCAGGCGAGAGACTGACACGGGGGGGTGGAGGACCTCGAAAAAGGGTATTGGAGGCTTATGTCCGTTGAGGATATGCCATTAGCTGCATCAGTACGCCTCAGATATAGTATTATTATTATTATTTAGGGAGTACATAGGCCATCGGTCCCTTTCCATGGGCTGATTGGTATAAAGCTCCTAGATTAATGTTCTATGCCGTCACTTCCTTTATTCCACCGATTGGTGTGGAGACTTTCCTTATGGAATGGAGGACTGGATGCACATGGCCTTTTGGCTCAGCAATTGGCAGACGATACATATTATTATTATTATTATTATTATTATTATTATTATTATTATTATTATTATTATTATTATTATTATATTGTTATTATTATTATTCGATAGCATAGTTTAGAGAGGGGAGTATAGATACTTAGCTTTAGTATAGTTAGCTAGTGTGTGTGGCCTTCTATCAGTGAGCCTTTCCCTGTTTTTTTTTTCGAGTATATTTCTTCTAACGGGAAGCGCTGCCATTTTTTTTTAATTTAAACTCTCTTTTTATTATTATTATTATTATTCCTCTTTTGCTGCTGCTTTAATTAGCTTGCTCTTTAAGTTCACATCCGAGGACAACAAACATCGGGAGGGGGCGCTCGCGCTCGACGTTGCACTTACAAAGTACAACAATTTCGAACTGAAGGCGTCCACGCAAGTGGAGACATGTGAGGGTGAAACTTCACCTTGTGCTCCCGGGTCTTTTTCCCTATAAGTATGAAAGATTTTTATAAACTGATTGTTTATTTTTTATTTGCAGGCTCTTCATTGTCTTTCCCATTGGTTGGCGCAAGAAGACTCCTGCGCAAGTCAATCGAGGTACTGTATGTTTTTCAAAATTCACAAGCTGCACATATTTTTTATACTTGGATGTTGCAGGATCGAAGCGCTTCATTTTTGCTGCGCGCGAGGTCGACACTGACGGCGATGGCAAGGCTGACGAAATCCAATATCAGCTCATGGGTTTTTTGGTTTTAACCTTAAACACTCTTGCATGCTTGATCCGTCGCCGATGGACTTCGAGAAGCAGGTGAAGCCCGCGTGGCTCCTCTACGTCGGTAACCCCACGAACCCGCCTATGATTTGCAACTGGCGGAAGCGGGAGCTTTTGCTTCTGTACGAAGCAAACAAGGTCATTTCTTCTTCTTCTTCTTCTTCTTCTTCTTCTTCTTCTTCTTCTTCTTCCTCTTCTTCTTCCATTTTTCTTTTTCTTCTTCATATACATGTTATTATTCTTTTTCTCCACCAGCTCCATCTTTTTTTTTTTTTTTTTTGTTTTTTTTTTTTTTTGTTTTTGTTTTTGTTTTTTTTGGCATCTTCCTTTTCTTTATTTTGCATATTTACTGCATGCTCGCCTGAAACGTTAGAAGAAGAATCAAAAAAAGGGCCCGACTGAGCCTCGCTCTTCGGGCAGGCAAAAAAAACTGAGATTCGGTAGCAACATTGTATGTAATGAAAAATGAAGGATGTATGTAATATTGTTTGGTTCTTTGTGCAGAATCCATCGACGTCGACGATGTTCCAGACGTTCCAGACGTCCCTGAAGAAGAAGAGACCCCTGAGCCTCCTATGCCTAAGGGGTCCAGCAAGAAAAAGCCAGGTACTAGCAAATTTCATCTTTTTTTGTGTGCTTTTTTTTCAGTGTTTCTAATTTCTGACGTGACTAGGCAAGCCGAAGTCCAAAAAGCCCGCGGTCGACGCTGATGAAGTGGACATGTCGTTGGAGGTATAATCTTTCCTACTCCTTCTTCTTCTTTTTCTTTTTTTTTGTGAGGGGGGGGGCCCCCGGGGGGGGGGGGGGGTCAAAAGGTCTCTTTGGGCGCCGCAGCATATAGTTTAGAGAGGGGAGTATAGCTACTAGCTTTAGTATGGCTAGCTAGTGTGTGTGGCATTCTATCAGTGAGCCTTTCCCTGTCTTTTTTTTTCCGAGTATAATCTCTCTAACGGGAAGCGCTGACATTTTTTTTTCAAACTTTATTATTATTATTATTATTATTATTATTATTATTATTATTATTATTATTATTATTATTATTATTTAGGGAGTACATAGGCCATCGGTCCCTTTCCATGGGCTGATTGGTATAAAGCTCCTAGAGTGATGTTCTATGCCGTCACTTCCTTTATTCCACCGATTGGTGTGGAGACTTTCCTTATGGAATGGAGGACTGGATGCACATGGCCTTTTGTCTCAGCAATTGGCAGGAGATATACTATTATTATTATTATTATTATTATTATTATTATTATTATTATTATTATTATTATTATTATTATTATTATTATTCTTTGTTGTTGTTGTTGTCGTTGCTGTTGGTTTGTTCTGCCACTGCCTTGTTCGCAAGAAATGAACGACTTCTTTCAAAACAACGGCGACCGGTATTGTATTCAGGGTAGTTCGTCCGCCGGCGTGTCGAAAGAAGTCGTTCAGGATCTTGTGAACAAGGCAATGTCAGAACAAGCCGCATCCATTAAGGAAATGCTAGCAGAAGAAAGAAAGTTGAGAGAGGAGGAAAGGAAGAAAAAAGAAGCGCAAGATCGGAAGGAAAAAGAGGCGCAAGAGAAGCGACAACGGGAAGAGGAGAGAAGAAAGAGGAAGAATTCGAAGAAGGAGAAGGAGGAGGAGGAGGAGGAGGAGGAGGAAAGCTCAGAAGAAGAGAACGAGAGAGTGAAGAAGAAGATGAAGAAGAATAACAAGAACAAGAAAAACTATGATGATAATGATAACAACAACAACAACATCAGCAACAACAGCAACAACAACAACAACAACAACAAAAATAGTAAGAGCGAGAGAGAAAGCTTGCTGGAGGATCTCATCGCGCGGATGGCAGCTGGCGCTCTGTCTGCTGGTAACTCACCTTCCACCCCCCAACGCGGCACCGGTCTCACCGCTCCCAGCTCACCTAACGCATGGGAGTTTGTTTTAGCATCGCTTGCGCTGACTCGGCGCTAACTTCAAATGCACGCACCAGGTAGTTTGCATAGCTTTCACTTTTCTCCTTCATCTGAAAGATGTTTGAATTTGTTTTGTGTTTTTTTTCTTTGTAGTAGTGTAGTATTAATCGTAATTTTTTGCACTGGCAGGTTTGTTATGGTCGAAAGCGTGATTAAGAACGTTTGTCGCGTGCAAGAGTTAAACAAACTTCTAATTTAGTTAGTATGATATTACGGAGTTAGATTTATTATTTTTTTTAGTAATTAAAGAAATTTTGTTGTAGAATCTATGTATTTTGCGTGGCGACATCGCACTTCTCTTCCTCCCCCGTTCCCCCCTCCCCTCCCCCCCCCCCCGGGGGGAATTTATTGTAGGTAAAAGCAATGTTTATTATCATAATAAAGTAAAATGCTTAATGTAAACAAAGATAAACAAACTTAAAAGCAAATTCTGCATGTTGGGCATTGTTATCATCATAGATTCATAGTAGCCGGGACTATGAAAAAGGAGAAAGATTACCGTGTCGGACCGGTTCCTGCCCACCTCTGAAGATGAAGTTAAAGTGTATTACAATTAATAAAAACATGTTTTAATATTATTTTTATATGTTCTGCAATCAGTGAATTGATTTCCTTTCATTTCCACACGTTTTCAAAAAAGTCCATATACTTCATGGAAAATTTCGGAAAAAGGGATACCCCCAAGATTGTCGAATGTTTAGTTCTAACTACTAGTGCTAAACTTCTGACTACTTCTGCTAAAAAATCTGCTAAAAACTGCTAACTACTGCACTGCAGAAAATCTGTTTCCATGTGAAAACATCTAGAACGTCGTTAGCCAAATAATTAGTAATGTATAATGCATTTTATTTCGTCTTGGTATATTTTTTTGCAACCTTTTGTAGGAGCATGGATCACGTTCAACGAGCCTCTTGCAAACTTCTCTGTGCTAAAAAAAAATACCCGTAGGGCCCTAAATTTATTCAGGTCCAGGAAATTTTTAAGGCAAAACCTGCCATCCGTCCTCTCGTCTAAAAGGCTGGGTCCTTTCACGAACTTGTGCTTCTGACTTAGGGAAGAGGAGGGAGGGAGTTGGAATATTTGATGTTTCCTTCTATTTATGCGTCTGTCGACAAATGTATAGTTTTCTCTAGCTTCTAGCTTTCTCTTTGATTTTCTTCTTCCTGTTCCTCCCTTTTTCTTTCATTTTCTCATTATCAGCTGCAGTAATTGTGCCTTGGTCATAGAGTCAAAATTCTGTTCTGTTCAACCTCGGGGCGATTCGCAACAAAGCGCATATGCAGTTGTCAAAGGCACCCCACTTTGCCGTCAATTTTGGTTCTCGCATTCAGCCCACATACAACTACACAAACTCCACACCTGAATGACAGAACCCAGGATGACACCCTTACGCCTACATAGACCTAGGCCTACAGCATGAAAACCAGGTCGAAACGCAAGTTGCAAGCGAAGAAAAAGGAAAGCCAAATCATCAAGAAAGAAGCAGAAAAGAGAACCATCCTAGGAAGAAGCTCCGACAACAAAAGATATCAAACCACCCGTGGAAGAAGACTCTGAAACTTCCACAACCGACATCAAAGGAATCTTCGTGCGCACTTTTGCTGGGAGCCTAGGAATTGAGCTCACGCAGCCTTATTACATTGCTGCGGCAGGACAGGAGTTGTTTGTGACCGACTGTGTGAAATCGCATTGTAGTATTCGGGCTGGAGGGGAACCCATTGCGCGCATGGGGTACTCACGGGTCGGCAAACGGGCAGATATACTTCCCTGCTGGTGTCGCAGTCTCTAAGAACATCGTGCATTTGGCAGACTGTTTTAACAATCGTATCCAAGTCTTCCGCACCAACGGTAAGTTCGTACGCACATGGGGATCTTTGGGGAAAAGAATGTTCAGTTTAATCAACCGCGGGGATTGGCTATTCGAAAGGACGTGCTGTACGTATGTGACTGTCAGAACTTTCGGATACAAACATTTGATTTGGATGGTCGCTTCTTGCAAACATGGGGTTCCAGAGGTTAACAAGGGGGTCAATTTTTGTTGCCCATGAGGGTGGATGCAAGCGATGATCGTGTCTTTATCGCCGACCAAGCATATGACCGAGTACATGTTTTCACTTTGGATGGCACCTTCGTGGGAGTCATGGCTGCAAAATCATTCAGCTCGCCATGTGATGTAGCAGTGAATGAGGTCAGGAGGGAGGGAGGCTCAAAGCAAGTCATAGTTGGTGGCCGCAAGTGCATTAGGGTCTTTGATACGGGAGGTTCTTTCCTGCGTTCGTTCGGGTCAGAAGACAAGCACGGACTCGCAGAACCGGCTGGATTGTGCGTGCATCGCAATAGGCTGATTACGGGAACTGTAGGGTACAAGTATATCAATAACTATTCAAGGAGCGACTCCAGCTGAACTCACACAATCTCCCGAGCTTCGGGTCGGCAGCCTTACCCAGGCATCAAAATCGGCATGAACGGTGGCAACAGGGGCATAAATGTTGAATTCATGAAGTTTTCAAACTTTTTTGTTTGCTTGTTTGTTGTTTGCTTGTTTGTTGTTATTGTTGTTGTTATTGTTGTTATTGCTGTTGTTATTGTTGTTGTTATTATTGTTGTTGTTGTTGTTGTTGTTGTTGTTGTTGTTGTTGTTGTTCGGTGGGTGGGGTGGGGCTGTTGTTGTTGTTGAAATGTGCTTCGTAGCCCGGGGGCTTAGCTGCCATGTAAACGGACCGGATGGTCCTGGCACACACGGTGGCACTGCCAAACGAGAACTACTATTTCTTGCCGCCCTTTTCCATGCTCTGCTTGAGAAGCTGCTTGACGACTGCTCAGCTTGCCGCCGCAGTTTCAGTTCCTGCCAAGCTGCTGAGCCTCATTCTAAACGATCATCAGTTCACCAGCCGTCCTTCAAAGTTACAGTGACTCCGAGCCATCAACCTAGTGTGTCAGTCTACTGACTGAGTCGGTATTCATGTAAAAGTCTTCTTCCCACTGAGCTCTATGAGTAACATTGCCCGCAAGTATTTTATCACTATCAAGACAGTGCTTGCGTAAAAAAGTCAAAGTCTGACACTCTTCACGCTACTGTAATCATGCCGATTCCGATAGAGGGTGTCACCGTGACGTAGTTTATTGCTATATCCAACATCGTAAACCGAAGCCTCCGAAGGGGCCCGCCAGCGGCCAAGCCGCAATCATACTGAAAAAACTTGAAAAAAAAAAGTTCCCTTTTACTTATATTGGTTAACTTCTTTTTAATGAGTGGATTTTACCAAGAGTTTAGGTGACACACTAATGACTCATTACTACACTTGAATCATCTCAAATTTTACTGAGTTACTCAGTAGTACGGTGGGAAATTTTTTTTTCTATTTATTTATAAGATTCTATTTTATATTTTCAACTACCCGGACGGTAAGTGATGAGTCATTTTTGAGTTTGCTTTTATTTGTGGTAGCAGAATTTTAATACTGCCAGTCCAGGCTGGGCATGATCTTTACACCGAGTGAAACACATTGATTATTAAAATTCTAAGTTAGTGGGAGAAAAAAAAATTGACTAAAGTTGAAACTCAACTCAATGAAAAAAAACTTGAAAAAAGTTGAAGTGAATCACTTGAAAAACTGTCGGGCACCGTTCGTCACGCCTCAGTCGCCAAGTTCAAGTTCTGACGGGGGCCGCAGCCGGGCCGAGGCTCTCAGGTGACAGGCTACTACCTAGTGACTCTGACCCGGCGTGACAAGTGGGACTGAGTTAGAGCCTGAGCGTAACGGTCGTATTTCTGACTCCAGCCGGCGGCCGCCGCCTCTGCGTTGAACTGACTTGGGGGCCCCGGCGCCGAGGCCCGGGGAAGCTGAGCCGGCCGCGGCACTGCTATGTATATACTCAGGAGGCGCCTCACTGGTACTGTATAGATAAGTTTCTATCAGTAACAGAGTGGCGGATTGCGTAAAAAATATATATCATGATATTAATATATGGTGCATATGTCACTGACTGAGTCACCGTTCAGCGGTTCTGTAGGCATCACTCCCCGGATAGCCGGTAAAAAGTACCTTTCCCTGGTGACAGGCACCGTGGCAGCTTGTTTTTCAGTATTATTTGTCCGGATTGGACCTGATGCCATTTTATTCCTGGTCTGTTGCAGTTTTCCTTTTTAGCTTCACTGACCTAATATAACGAGACATCATTCTCATCTTTTGAGGACTGTGTTTGGTTGTATTACGGTTTACGAGCTATCGTTGGGGGCATTACATTTGGAGTCCACATCACTAGGGTGATTTCTTTCTGCTTTGCCACACAGGCAACAGAGTGAATTTTCACTTACCTGTCTCACACGGGGACGTCAGACGAAAACAAATACTCCAACACAGCTCCCTCATAACTCTTTCACAAAACAAATAATTTGATTGGTCTCAAGCAGGTGTCTCGAACCCTCTAGCCCAATCCATATCTGTGTGCTCACACGGAGACATCAGATACAAACTCTCTGTCGTTCTTCCTGTTCTCACACAGAGACCAAGAAGCAGGAGGTGGACAGAGGAGTGAAGGAACACACACAAAACACAAACAAGCATAGGGACAGGAGCACAACACTCTACCCTTCTAGTTTGTGCATTTATCTGCATTATCTCACACATACGTCAGAGTATTTTTGCAACTCTCTGATAGTTTTCTAAAGGTAGATCTGAGAACCTATCCGACCGACTGTTGACTTCTCAAGGAGAGCTTTTCTAGCTTCTCTATTACTATCTGTGTGTAGGTCCAAGTGCCTCATACTAGATACAATATAGAAAAGAAGGAGGAGAAAGTAATCTGACTAAGGAGAACTAGAAATCGGAGAAAGTCTCAAAGACTATTTTTCTCAAACAAAAACAAACATACAAACAGTGTTTCATAGAGGACAGGGAATCTCACTCTACCCTCTCTATTAGTTTCTCTCTTCACTAGTCAATCGACTGAAGGAGGAACAGAACACAAACGAACAAAAACCAAACATAGGAGCTGACACTGTCCTCCTGTTAATTACTACTACGACATCATGTCGACAGAGACCGCCGAAGTGAGTGAATTCTCGGAGGCAGAACAAAGAAGAGAAGAAGAAGAAGCAGGAGGAGGAGGAGGAAGAGGACTGAATGAAGGAGGAGGAGGAGATGAAGGAGTAGGAGGAGGAGTAGAAGAGGGCTGGGATGATGAAGGAAGATATGGAGGAGACGAAGATGAAGGAGGATTTGAACAAGAAGAGACGGGAGGAGGAGGAGCATATGGTAATCCCTTACCACCTGCCTACACGGGAGGAGGAGGACGAAAAATGATCGACTTGATTCATAGTGATGGAGAGGAGATCACAGTGGAGGAACAACAGTGGGTGCAAGACCACTATGACCTCACTAAAGAAGAGTTTGATAACAAGATGGGGGGAGAGAAGGATACCTATGTGTGGATCCCTGAGGATCAAAAAAGAGAGAAAAGTCGTGCTAAAAAGGATGTCTATATCCTATTATCAAACACAGCACAGCTCCTCGGCAAACTGGTCTCTGATTAAGAAGAGAGAAAGAAGATACAGCATATCAAGTTTGGGGACTCACACACTCACTTTGAATTACTCGATGCTATCTTTGGGGTGTTCACTCAAACCCTGATTTGGGAACGTACATACGGCCCACGATGTGAGGGTTACCTCCAGTACACAAACCCAAGAGCAACGGCCAGATTCCTCGCGACTGGTCAGGAGGCAGTCGATGTAACAAAAATGAAGACCAATCTGGGTTCGAAAAACTCGAGTGGCATATTTCATTTTTTTACGATGGAAATGAAGGCCTTGGAGGAGGGGAAGGCAGAGATGGAAAAAAGCATTAAGGCAGCAGGAGAAACTCATCCTGTGATTGATGGGTTAGAGAAGACCGACAGAGTTCTGACCAAGATCAGACTGTTGATGGGTGCGTTACTGCATAAGGAGGCATGGAAGAGATGGATTCCTACCAAGGATCACTGTCCTTAAATCACTTAGTAACGCACCACCGGTCGCCAATAAAGCAGGTGTTGACCAATATGTGGAGAAATATAATTTTCTCAGATCTGCTTCTGAATTGGTGGCCTTTATCACTCATGCTCAAAAGCTGGTGATATCTGAGAAGAAGAAGTTCGAGAAGACGATGAGACTGGAAAGAATGAAAGCAAAAGTGAGTGGTGCAAAGGCACACCCTCCGACATATTTGACCCCACCAGCTCCTGCCCCACCAGCCCCTGCACCCCCGGGCTCAACTACGGTGGTGGTCACAAGCAAGGAGAAGAAGGACAGACAAAATACCATAAATGCCTTCAAGGGGAAGAAAGGAGGAGTGGCAAGTCTCATGCTATATGCCAAGACGAGCTCAGACAAAGACTCTGATGCTTCACTTTTGAGCAAGCTCAATGAGATCAATGCCTGCATGAAGGCTTTTCCTTGCGACGAAACGCAGGAATACGAGGCCCTTGTTACTGTTTTTGACCAATCTCTAGTCTCGGAGGGATTTGATCTGACACAGTACAAGTTTTTGAGAAAGAAGGAGATTAAGAGAAACGATGCAACAGGCCTAGACGCTCAGTGTGAACTGCGGTGGCCACACTCATTTCATATTTTCAATCTCATGGATACCAGCATCTCTGCACTGGTACTCTCATAGGATTTGAAATCTTTGAGACAGTGGCGATGAGTTTGAGGAGTGCTGTTGGCTTGGCGGCGCCCCTTACGGAGGTAGTTTCCTCCTATGGTCTATTCTATGGCCGCAAGTCGATCATCCTCTATTTCTTCTCGGCGTTACACACAGTTAACCCGAGTAAGCTTACTCAGCTCATACAACAATGCTCGACGTTTAGCTCAGTGAAGTCCAAGAACTTGCTCGAGACACACGTGTTCGAAAATACGGTTCAAAGCGTTGCTCCGTCAGCACTGTTTCAAGAAGTGATGAGTGCATGCTCAAACATGGACTCGCTCACGGAGGCACATACGGCACAGGCAGGCGGTGTACCTGTTGGCGCACAGGCCACGTACACAAACGCTTCCTCAATCTGAACACAAAGATGTGGGTACACAGAGACTGCAGCCCCAAGGTAGTCTCATACCCGTTCATACAGCACGGTTACCAATGATAACTGATGCAAATAGGAAGGCGAGACTTGCGATGGAGGCGAGGAGGCCAATGGCAGACGTATCGCCTCGGCCAAGCAAACAACCACGAACAGACTCAATGTCTACGGTCGCGGCGGGTGGCGAGCAAAAAGACAATGTGTGTACTCAAGTACCACAAGACAATGTCGCTCAAATAGTAAACGCACCAGTACCGCAGAATAATAAAAATGTTAATGAGGTGAAGCAGGAGGAGAAGAAGGAGGAGTTGAAAAACTTAGAGACAAGACTCCAAAATTTGGAACGTAAAGTTCTTGTTCTCGCAGCCAATATACACAGGCCCGATGCTCTGTGTTATACGGAACTTTATTGTGAAACATTGAAGACAATATTAAAAGTTGGTAATGATACGATGGCGAATATTAATATTGTCGGCAGGAAGTTTTTTAATCGATACCGGGACTGGGTGGACGGAAATATGAAAAAGTCAACGGGCACTCTCAAAGGAGTGAGCAGCCGGACGGATATCACGGGAATCATCACACTGACCTTTAAATTGAAATCCGCACGAGTATACCGTATGAACCTCTATGTCGTCCCCGGTTACCACGGGTCAATATTACTATCGTATGACCAATTGGCTACGATGGGGGCTGTGATTGATTGCGCCGCACGGCGAGTGATATATGGAGTAAAAAGAGGAGAAGAGAACGATATTGATCCCTTCAACGCTACTGACTCTTATGAGGCTTATGAGCTGAGTCTAGCGACGGATCACAAAAAGATGGCCATCGCACATGAGGCACTTGAGGTGTACGTTCACCCCCATGTCGTAAGACCGGATGAACTGTCCTGGACCGACAATTGGGAATCCCAAGTGTGCACTGTCACAGTTCCGACATCCCATTGGGACAAAAAGTCTATTGATGACTTAATCGAGAAGCGAAAGGAGGAGATTATATGTGTCGCACAAAGAAGCCCGTCGTTGGCGAGATTCGCGGAAGGAGTAGGAACAGATGTCCATATTACTAACGGATACTGTTTCCATGCGAAAGTAGGAGAAGAAAAAAGGGAGGCGTTTGTACCAAGGAGAACGGGGCGAATCCCGGATACTCCACCAGAAAATATTAAAAGTTTTATTACTGATTTCTGGGGTGACGAGCCGACGTGGCCGCGTTCACTAACTGAAGTGAAGAAATGCTTACGGACTTTATTCGAAAATAATAAGCCGTATACTATTATCCTGCTATATAATGAGAAGGCGATATGGGCGCAGGAAATAAGGGACCGGCTTATTGATCATCCTATACCGGTACCCTCTCGCAAGCAACAGCTAGTGGTGGCTTGTCGTATGGGAACTCGTGAGCAGAGCAGTGCATACAAGCGGAAGCTCAGAGACCTCGACAAGTTGAAATTGATACCGCAAGCATTCACATGCTTTGATGGTTTTTACACCCGTAAAGCTCCTTTGCAATACGCGAGACTCATTGACATTCTTGTGGAGCTCGGTAAAGATGATGAGGCGGACACGGTCACGTATGAAAAGACGGGCCTAGATGATGTCTCGGAAGAGGACTTAAACTTGGAGGAGGACAGAGAACCCCTCAAGCAGCATAAGCAGATGTCTGATGAAGATTTTCAAGAGGCGGCGCGGAACATATTGGAAGAAGGAGTAGGCACGGAGAAGGAGAAGGAGCTTTTAAAAGCCAAATTAGAGGCGAACAAGGAAATTTTTGACCCTCCACATGCAGGTGGTGTCAAGCCTGAAGATTTCACTGCGGTTATTTACAAAATACCGGGTGCGGAGCCGTCACCGGCACCACGAAGGGCGAATTTGAGTATACATGAGGCGAAGATAGCGGAGGAGCTAGCAAGACAGCTGCTCAATGAGGACTTTATTGAGAGATCAACATCTCCAATAGTCTCACAACCGAGAATAGTGCCGAAGCCAGGAGGAGAATGGCGCCTGACAGTTAACTATGCTCGTGTTAACAAGGTGCTGGAGGAAGAGAGAAATCCTCTCCCGACATTAGAAGAAGGAAGGAGAGTACTGCGGAATGCAAAATTCTATTCGGTCATTGACCTTAAGAATGGCTTCTGGCAGATACCACTGGAGGAAAAGTCCAGATGGCTGACGGCGTTTGTGGTGGGTATGGAAATATACCAATGGAAAGTGCTTCCGATGGGCCTCAAGCAAGCCCCAGGACTTTTCCAGAAGGCGATGCAGAAGATGTTGAGCAGTCAGTACGATGATTTGTCTGACGGAGGCTTTATGAGAAGGCGGGGACAGAAGGCGGGAGAATATGCATTTTGCTATATCGATGACATTATCGTATACTCTAACACAATGGAGGAGCATATCGATCATTTGTCCGATATATTCAGGCGCATCGGAGCTTTTGGCCTGAAGTGCAATCTAAAGAAGTGTCAACTTGCCAAGACGAGTGTGACATACTTAGGGTACGAGATCTCCCATAATCGAGTCTCGATATCCAAAGAGAAGAGGGAGGAGATTATGAATCGACCGATACCGAAGAACCGCACTGAATTGCACTCGTTCCTTGCGATGGCGCAATACTATAGCCAGTTTATACCCGATTGGGGTGCAACACGGGCTATTAAGTTGGAGAAAATGATAGATTTTGGAGACTTTGAGAAGTGGGGCGAAGAGGCTTTGCAAGCGTTTCATGCGCTCAAAGATCTCATTTACAAAGACCCGAAAGACGGAGGACTGGTGTTAACGATGCCCGACTTTACGAAACAATTCGTAGTCGATACAGACGCATCTAAGTTTGCGATTGGGGCTGTATTACAACAAGAGGATGAGGAGAAGAAATTACGCCCAATCATGTTTATTAGTAGGAAGTTGTGTGCGGCGGAGAGAAACTATTGCACAAGGCAAAGAGAGGCGTTGGCGGTAGTATGGGCCCTCAAGAGGCTCAGAGAGTATTTGTGGGGAGGACCTCAATTTACTGTCAGAACTGATCATCATAACCTGTTATGGTTGATGAATCATGAACAGACGGGACGGCTGGCGCGGTGGCAAGCGTTCTTGTCTTGTTTCGATTTCACAATGGTCCATCTACCGGGAAAGCGAAATGTGGTCGCTGATAGCCTCTCTAGGCTAGAGTTTAACTCAGAAGTATCGGCGTTGGTGTCCACGGTGGAGATGGAAGACTTGTCCATGACAAGGTGTATGAGGTCAGCACATTGAGGCGATGGAGATGGCGAGTGGAGTCCGATATGACCGCACAGGTCTACGGTACAGTCCACAAGGCCCGGATCACGGGATATGTTGTGAGCTACATACCCAGGAGGACGCTGAGTGGTCCTATGAGGTATATGAGAATGCAAAGGCGAACATAAGAGAGGAGAGGAGACGCAGGAAGTTTATGCGGAGCCTCCTCAAGAGCGGAGAAGTGACCTAGACGATGACCCGGAAAGAATCGGGGTACGGCTAGAAGATGGTACTATCCATATAGCCTCGCCTACCGCATGGAGGCAACAAACAGGCTCAAGATCCGGAGTTTAAAGAACTGATACAGTTATATCAGAACCCGGATGAGCTACGGATGACGAAAGCGATCAAGATCAGATGAAGGAGATGGGATGGAGAGATGGTCTACTGTGGTACAAGGGCCTTCACGGTCGCTATGCGTCAACAGCCGGACAAATGGACCCTTTGGGTACCGGAGAGTCTGAGACGATTTATATTTGTCGCAGCCCACAATTGCCACTTTTGGCGCATCCGGGTCGACAACGAACTCATATGTTCGTAGCAAGGCGATTCTGGTGGAAGAAGATGAAGGAGGAGATAGATCAGGCGGTGGATGCATGCATCCGTGCAAGATAAACAAAACACCACTGAAGGCAAATTTCGGCCTGATTGGCGAATTTCCTCTTCATGCGGCGATGTTTGAGTTATATCACATTGATTCATGTGGGACCTTTCCCAGAATCGAAGGATGGTTACAAATACTCCTTACGGCTATTGACAGAGCCACCAACTATGTGTGGATCATCCCCTGTCAAAGACGTTACCGGCAAGACGACGGCCGAGGCGCTGATCGATAGGATCATCTCACAGATCGGAGTACCAAGAAAGATATGTTCTGATCGAGGCTCGGACTTTAATAACGAGGTCATCGACAAACTATCTAAGTATTACGGGATGAAATGGCAATATGTTACTGCCTATAACCCGCGAGCAAATGGGAAAAT
>WBZZ01006260.1:0-20280 GCA_019918135.1 Paulinella micropora
CAGGACCAAATGGCGATTATCCAGCGAGCGCTGCTCCACGTGGACCTCGTGCGGGAGGTAGTGCGCGACGCCCTCGTGCTCAGAAATATCTTCGAGGCCCGCCGCGCCGGCCACGCCACCGAGGCCATGACGGCACCGGTGGCGCTGCCGGAGGGCTGCGGCGCGGGCCGCGGGGCCTGCGTTTCCGGCGGCGCGTGGCCGGGGGCGGCGGCGGAGCTGGCGCTGCTGGCCCAGGCGCAGGACGACCTGCGGGCGGGGCGGCGGCGGATCTCGGAGGCGGACCTCTTCAGGGTGGGCGACCACGCCGTGGCGGTAGCCGAGGCGCGGTCGCACACGCTGCGCTACTTCGTGCCGGCCTGGTCCGGGGGCGCGTTCTCAAGTGCCGGCGTCGCTGGCAGGTGCGAGTATGACGCGCCGTGGGGAGAGAAAGTGGACCTGACGGGCCACGAGCCGCTGCCCCTCGCTGCGAAACGCTGTCCATGACGTGCCCCTGGCAGTTTGCGGCGTACTGGAACTGGCGCAACTGGGTAGCGCTTGATGCGTTCTCGCACGGCGCTACTCGTTGGAGTGCGGGCAGCGGCAACTGCTCGTCGCTGTCCTTCCCGCTGTGGCGCAACGAGCCGGTGCTGGTGGACGGGCGCTGGCAGGGCTGTTTCGAGCCGCGCTGCCCGCAGCCCGTGCCGTACGACTACGACTGGTACGCACGGTCTACGGTGTCGTGGTCCGTGCCCGACACCGCCGTCGCGCCGCGCGACGCGACGGTCGCGCCCTGCGGCTGGGACCGGGGCATCTGCGGCAGCAACGGCCGCTGCCAGTGCAACAGCGGCTTCCGGGTCAAGCCGAACACGGACCCCACGACGCTGGTGTACGATGCCGCCGGCGAGCCCAGGGTGGCGCGCGTGCTGCAACAGGACGCGTGCGACATCGACGGGCGCGGCGTGTGCAAGTCCAAGCTCTCTTACGGCAGCGGCGAGGACTGCAGCGGGCGCGGCGTCTGTGTAGCGGACTTCCGCGCGGACGAGAGGGCCGCGACGTGCCGCTGTGGTACTTTCGCACTCACTGGGGGTGCCAAGAAGGACTGCTACTTGTACGAGCAGGGGGACCCGCGCTACTGCGTGGCGCAACCGTCCGCGGGGTTTGTCAGCAACGGCTGGACCAGCTCGCCCTACGGCCAGCCCGCCAGCTGCAACATACCGCCCGGGGGCTGCTTCCACAGCCCGACGGACGACTGCAGGCGGGCGGCCGGCGCTACCGTGGAGCGCGGCGAGTGTTTTGGTTGCAAGCTGCCCCGTGTCAGCCTGCTCGTGCCCGGCAGCGAGACGTCGGGGGCAGGTGCGGCAAATGCAGCCCCGGCTACTTCGGGCAGTTCTGCGAGTACGTCACGCTGAGCGGGGGTTGCTACGAAAACGGCACCGCCGTCGACAAACAATGTGTGTGGAATTGGTACCTAGGGCAGTACGAGGAGCTCGGCCGCTCGACCATCGATGCCGATCTGTTGGACTCAAGCAGCCTGTGGCCCAGGCGTGGCTGCACAGGCAAGCCGTGCAGCGGCAGCGGCCGGTGCACGCAGGCGCGCGCCTTTCCGCTGGAGGCGCACGATTTCGACCATCTGCCGGCCCTCGCCCGTTTTTCGTACCGCGTGGACCGTTTCCAGCTCCCGGCCTACCTCAAGCACGCGGTGCGCGAGGAACGGTACGAGGCGGCGATGCGCGCGGCCGCCGACGGCCAGGCCTGCCAGTGCGAAACAGGCTTCGGCGGCAGGTTCTGTCAGGAACGCGTCTGTGCTCCTGTCTGCCACGTGTCCGCTACTTGCTACTACAACAGCGACGGTAAGCAGGCCAAGTGCCTGTGCGCCGTCGACAAAAAGTTCAGGTGCCTGCGCCCGGAGGGCGAACAGGGCTGCAGCTGCAAACGGCGCGATTTCCCCTCGGACAGATCATTGCCGGTCCCGACCAAAGAAATCGTCTGCGGCCAGTCTACGCTGTCGGCCCTGGTCCGCGTCATAGGGGACCAGAAGTTTCCCTGGGCCTGTGCCTGCCAGACGGGGGCCTTCGAGACGGACTCTGGCCTGTGCAAGGCCAAGGTCGTGGCCTTGGTTGACGAGTACGGCACCCCGCCCCAGTAAAAAAAAAAAGGCCAACGGGACGTGCGAGGTGGTGAGAAAAGAATGGGGTGAGGGGCACAGCCGGGGGGGGGGGGAGTAAAAAAGCTGCCCCCCCCCCCCCCCCGCCATTTCCCCCCCCCCCCCTGTGCCCACCTGCCATTTCCCCCCCCCCCCCGCCATTTCCCCTGTGCCCTCTATCTTTTCTTTCGTCTTCCTTTTGTTTGTTTTTGCTTATTTTTGGTTTGACATATTACGGCAACGGATTAAAAAAAAAGAAAAGAGGGAAATATGGGCGGCCGCTCGCAGACAGCTGTGCACCGCGGCGCCTGGCTTGCTTTTGATTGCGTATTCTGGGGCCTGCTGCTCGATATCCTGCCGGCCCGGGACAGTTTGAACCTCATTTGCTTTCTTTACGAGCATTGCCGGACTGCACGTCCCAGCAAACGGAGGAAAATGGACGGAGCTGCCGTGGCCTCTAGTCCCTTGTCCAACTTAGTGCAGCGCCGCGCGGGGCTCTGGTTGAAAAGACCCTCGGCCCCGCCAGCAAGCTTGTGAGTCGTATTGGCAAGCTCTGCAGCCGCTGTCTGGTCCCGGCGCTGCCACAGTCGCGGCTTAGCTTGTGTGCGGAACACGAACTGACAGTGCCTACCCCCTGTGTTGCCAGACTGATTGACATGCGGCAGGTGCTGAGCGTGCCGGCCTCCACGGCTAGTTTTGCGTCCTGCTGCGCTAGCTTTGCGCTGTACAACGCCCGGCTCGTGCCCCGCTACCAGGAACTCCTGAGAGCTTGCCAAGAGGCGGGCGTGCGCTGCCGGACGATGGGTGGCGTCTTGTACCTGTGTCACACGGACGCCCCGCGCGCCTGTGCGCAATTGTGGCGAGCACGCCACCCTGCGGTGTACAGCGCATGTGCGTAGCTAGAAACCTCTTCTTCTTTCTTCTCTCCAGTCCCCCATTCCCCCTCTATCCAGTTCCAAGGCATTGGGATTTTTACTGATTAAAAAAGAAACGACAGGCAGATCTTTTTTTTTTGTTCCAAGCAGGAATTCCGTTAGTTTTGTTCTTGCTGGCCCAGGCAAAGCTTCAACGCCTTGCATCTGGGTATCTATAAATTCTTTCATGACGGGATTTGCTTTCAGCGCTTGGCTGAAAGAATCTTGTTTGAGATCAGCGAAACCAGTGGTATACTTAGCCTTCCATCTATAATCAACGAGCACCAGATCATCTTGCTCGAAATGTTTCCCCGGCATCGTCTGCAGATAAAATCTGTTTTGTTCATCAACCACGATCTCTGCATTTGCGTTCTTCTCGTTGGTAGCGCCTAGCGCACAGTGCGCGAGAAGAGCGGTTGGAATGGGCTTGCTGGCCCCGATGATGCCCGCGTAGCGCGCGCCCTCGATGTTAGGCTGGCGGTAATGGGGAACGAAATACTCTTGTCGTGCATCCCATCCCTGCATCTTGGTGTCTTGCTCGCGATCCCATAGTTCGGCGAGGCGTTTGCCAACGCCGGACATGCTGGCACAGCCGTGGTCTCCGTTGTTCTTTTTAGGAGCCCTTTCGTGCTTGCCGTTCCCCTTTCTCCTGCGAGGCCTCCGCTGAGTTGTTTGCCCGTCTTCGCGGCATTTGTCGCTATCCTCGTCCGAGGAGAAGCTTGCGTCTCCGGAATTTCTGGCTTTGTTCAGAATTGCCGGGAACTCTGCTATAATGAAATTTGTTGAAGATCTAATCTTCTTTCTTGCGACCAGCGCAAAGTTGAAGGGGGGCCAGAACACTACATAAAAAAACTTGTCGAAAGACACCACGGTTCCTGGCCTGGCTTCCTTTTCATACCAGCGCTTCTGCCCCCCGATCCAGACCTCGTATTGTTGTCGTCTTTTGCCTGGATCATAATTATCACAAATAGTAACTAGCGGATGTATTTTCTTGTTAAAAGCCTCACTTATGCGCTTATAAGCCTTGGTGAAACGATCTCGCGGATCCCCCCGAGTAGCTTTCAAATTGCTTATCTTTTTCTCTGCGCCGTCGGAATAGGTTATTTGCCAACAGATTGCTTGGCCGTAAATACGGCAGAATCCAGATTTTTGGTCAATGACCAGGCGTTGCTTCCAGATGTCTAGAGCCAGGTCGAAGTTGCACCCGCTCGCTATGCCGAGGCCAGCCAGCTTTGTGGTTTCTTCGTCGGCGCAGCTAAACGCGAACATTTCGAACTCTTTTACCATGCGTTGAAAATACTGATCCGGCATGCACACCAGGCACAAGAATGACTTGTCAAACATTTGTTCACGTTCCTGGTCAGTTCTTCCGGTTTCAAAGAACCTTAGATCACAGCACGAGACTTGCGCTAATTCCGCTGGTGAGAATTCATCCAGCCCGTTCTCCTCGAAATGCACAAGAACGATCTTGCTGGTTCCACAAATCTCGGCCAGGGTTCAGATGTCAAGGTAGAGAGACGGGGCAGGCTTGGGCAGGAAATTTGTAGATTTGTGGACATGCGATTTCCTTGGCACTTGCGAAGACAAAGGCGGTGAGGACGCCGGCAAGGAAGAGAACGGTGCGAACGGCCCGCGCGGCAGTGCCTGTCTTTGCTGCTTCTCTTCTCTGGCGTGGTCACAGCCGTAGTCCCAGAACAGTTGAGCACCCGAAACAAACATATCTCCTTTTCCGCTCGCGCATAAAAGATAGGGGCGGGACGATGCCGCGGGCCTCTCTAAATAATACCTACCGATTTCTTTCCTAAGCAGGGGGCCAGAAGCCGGCCGGCCGTGCAGAGCACGACTGCGTTTCTCGGCGTTAACCAGCTGGGCCGATCCTTTGTAGCGCATGTCCGGGCGCAGATGGAAGACTATAGACTTGCCGGCCCTAGCATTAAATCTTTCCCAAGAACCATCATGTACTGCCAAGACCCCTTCGAGTATTTCTTCTTGTAGTGCCTTGTATCCTTCCAGTAGTTCGCGTCCGTCGATTCTGTTGACCATGTCCCAGCTGATCCAGTGTGATGTAGGCGTTTCAGCCGCAACCCCGTTATACATGGGGGGGGTCGCGGGACGCGTGAACAGGGATACCGAGGCCTCTAAGATGGCGTGAAACGTCGCCATCAAAGAACATCCCGCGATGGCGCTCGTTCTGCGAGAGAGGGAGCGTAGTAAACGCGCCGAAGTTTTCAGGCTTGTCATCGACGGCTACGGCTAAGACAGTGTGTCCTAAGGTACCCCTCGCATCGCCTTTGAGGTTAGGGTCCCCTTTGCTTGGCCAGCCTCTAGGCTGCGCTAGGCAAGCGCCACACGCGGGCACCGGGCGCCAGAGCTGTATCCGGTCCGGGGCGTGCGTCAACATTCCTATCGGCAATGCACCGCTTGCGCAGACCCCGCAGGTAAAGATATATTTCTTTTCGTCTGCTGTCAACCAACGAGCCCCGTGCACCCAAGGCGCTGGAATCTCCATGGCAAAAAAAAAGAAGCACGTCGACCGTGTGGTCTGCCCTTTTTTGTGGCAGTGTTCAGAAGGAGGGAAACGTCGGAGGAGAAAAAAACGCTGTCGTAATTAAAGTGCAAGCCCGCGGACGGCAGCCAGAAAATCGCTGTTAAGCCCTTTTGCTTTCTACACGTTGTTCCTCGATTCCAAAGCAGGGCTATTGACAAAGTAAAGGAAAGCAGAAATCATTTCGTTGTTCCTCTCCCCGCCCAAGCCTTTTGCCTTTTTTTTTGTTTCTTGCTAGCACAACCTTTTCGTACAGGCGACGAGAGTGGGGGCGGGGGAAAGGGTGTGTGAAGGGGAAATTGGATTGTGGCTGCCACAGATAGAGAGCCAACAAGACAAGAACAAAATTGTAAAAAAAACAAGAAAAGAGAGAAATAATAATTTGAAAACAAATCGACCGACTGGATCGTACGGCAGGAAAGACATTTTGGTTAGGAAAGTTCTCAGGCGTCTAGTTTCCTGGAGAGTGTGATCATTTTCTAGTCCTGGGAATTAGCGCAGCGAGCGCAAGCACACAGACGAATCAAAACCAAGGTACGAATTTAGATGAGGATAGCAGCGGGAACATAGGGGAGAGGACCAAGCCGCTACTGCCCCACCAGCCAAAAGTATGTCTAAAAGCAAGTCACCTGTAGACTCTGCGACCGCCTCGGCGAGCCGTTCCGCGACGCCTACGGTCTCCGCAACCGCCTCGGGGAGCCTCTCCACGACGCCTACGGTCTCCGCAACCGCCTCGGGGAGCCGTTCCGCTACGCCTACGGTCTCCGTAACTACCTCGGCGAGCCTCTCCGCTACGCCTACGGTTTCCACAACTACCTCGGCGAGCCTCTCCGCGACCCCTACGGTCTCCGTAACTACCTCGGCGAGCCTCTCCGCTACGCCTACGGTCTCCACAACCGCCTCGGCGAGCCTCTCCGCGACGCCTACGGTCTCCACAACCGCCTCGGCGAGCCGTTCCGCGACCCCTACGGTCTCCGCAACTACCTCGGCGAGCCGTTCCGCGACACCTACGGTCTCCGCAACTACCTCGGCGAGCCTCTCCGCGACGCCTACGGTCTCCACAACCGCCTCGGCGAGCCTCTCCGCGACCCCTACGGTTTCCACAACTACCTCGGCGAGCCTCTCCGCGACGCCTACGGTCTCCGCAACTACCTCGGCGAGCCTCTCCGCTACGCCTACGGTCTCCGTAGTCTCAGCCTCGAGCTCAACCACCGGTTCCGTGACGCCTAGCGTCTCCGCAACCGCCTCGGGACAAGGACAGGGACAAGGACAAGGACAAGGGCAGGGGCAAGGGCAGGGACAAGGGCAGGGACAAGGGCAGGGGCAAGGACAGGGGCAAGGGCAGGGGCAAGGACAGGGACAAGGACAGGGGCAAGGACAGGGGCAAGGACAGGGACAAGGAGAGGGGCAAGAACAAGCAACCCCTACCGTCTCCGTAGTCGCAGCCTCAAGCTCGACGAGCCTCTCCGCAACCCCTACCGTCTCCGTAGTCTCAGCCTCGAGCTCGGCGAGCCCTTCCCCGACGCCTACCGTCTCCGCAACTACCTCTATCTCAAACACTCTTTCCGCAACCCCTACCGCCTCCGCCACTACCTCTATCTCAAACACTCTTTCCACAAGCCCTACCGTCTCCGCAACTACCTCGGCGAGCCGTTCCGCGACGCCTACCGCCTCCGCCACTACCTCGGGCCCCCGTTCTCCTACCTCCAGCCCCTCTCTCTCCGTAGCCTCCTCGATGATGCCCGTCGGCCCAGTGATCAGGCGCGACCTATCCGGGCTCGGGCTGGCTTTGTCCCCGGGCGGCCAACCCGAGCCCGTCCTGCGCGTAGTGGTCGCCGCCAACGATCTCCTGCAGCGGGAGCCCACGGACCTGATTTACGAGGAACTGCAACTCCTGCATCTAGAAGACCACTGTCGCACGGGCGGGATCTTACCAGCGGGCCCCTTCCCCTCGGCCCTGTCCTCAAATGGCTCGCTGTCGGCCTCGCTGCTCGGGCTCGACTTCTTGTACGCGTCGCTCTGCCAACTCACGCGCCTCCAGGACGGACGGCAGTACTTGGGGGGCCAGCTGTGGCTGCAGCGCACATGCACGCTCTCATGGCTAGGGCTGCAACGGAATCAGACGGCGCGCCTGCCACTAGAATTCAAACTCCAGTTACAGAACCAGTTGCTACTCGCGGCTGGCAACGTCTCGCAACAAAACTGCACTGACCTGACAACACGGCTGCCCTGCAACGCTACCGACGCCAAGGTCGTCAGGCTACTGCTCTTGCCCGGGGGTGCACGTCGTCGGCGGCTCGCGTCCTCGGCGCCACGAATTTCGCTCGAATTCAGCCTGCGGGCTCCGCCGGTGGGGCTTGAGTGGCAGAGCGCCGAGGCAGACTGCCGTGAAGTTGGGAAAAAAAGTTGGCTCTGCGGGCTGACTACGCTGTTGCAGCACCCCCGCGCGGACCTGTACGCGGTCAACGGCGGCCGGCGTTTGCGGCTCGAGACCATCGAGTTCAGCCTGGAACTGCCGGCACTACCGGCAGACGGGCTGTTCGCGGGCACCACGGCCCCCCCGCCAGCGCGTGGCTGCGCTTGCCTAGCTGTCGTCCTTCTGCCGTGCCTGGGCCTCTTGTTGCTGGCCTGGCTCGTCTACAATCGCAAGAAGAGGAGAGACAGTTCTGCACGCACTTTCGCGTAGCGGCCCCCCCACACACCGGGACGGAAAGGAACAGTTCGTCTAAAACCCTCTACCTTCGGCCCGTTCCCCCCCCCCCCCCCCGGGCCCGTCCCCCAACTCGGCCCCGTTCCTCCCGGTACCTTTGTTTTTAAATCGGTACCGGCGGCGTGGGGGGGGGTGTGGGGCACGAGAAAAAAAGAATAAGTGCATATTCTCTTTGTTGTTGTAGCAAGAAAAGGTAAACAACACACAGAAAATGCAATTAGGCGCTGCCAAAAGCTTGTCTGCCCAGCGTCGGTCGACGTTGTGGGCGCACCAGTACCCCTACCAATTAGCTGCGTCATTTGATTTCCTACCCGGGGTTCAGATTAAGGTCAACCTAACAGAACCAGACTTACAAAACTTGTGTACCTTTGTCAGTGAGCAGTTGGAGTTGAAACCGGTGGAGTTTGTTAAGAACAACAAGGATTACAAGGAGTTTGTCAGGTGGGTAAACAGATCTTATAATCCGTGCGAATGCAGAAACTATAGAATGCTGAAGACATTGATTGAAATCAAGTTGCCTGAAGTGACGCTGGGCCAGACACAAGCCCCGATACTGTCGAAAGCGGTGATGGTGACCGGGTGGCGCTGGTTCTGCGACCACGTTGCTTTGTATTCGGCCGCCATAGAGCCCCGGCCAGGTAGTGCACAGGCCAACCAAAGTCTCGTGACGGTCATTTGTTTGTACAGAAACCTGAGCCAAAGCCTGCTAGCACTGTCGCAGGCACTTCCCTTGACGATGGACCCCGCTGCCTTCATGCAATGCTGCAAGTTCTACCAAGAAAGCCTGCTGTACCTGCCCACAATCACGCGCCAGCACGCGTACACAATAGTGCAACAGGAGCCGTTTTCGTTGGTGTCTGTGTGGCTGTTGTTCCAGAAGATTGTGACGATGCAGGAGTGGGAGCGCTACGCTAACAGAGTATTGCGGTGCTTGCAAGAAAAGAGCCCCTTGAGCCAGTGGCCGTCATGGACCACGGGTTGTTCGACCTGGTTCGAACTAGAGGCCGCGGCCGCCGCGAACAGTTTCCTGACTATTGTAAAAACTGTCAAAGGCGGGTTAGTGATCACGCCTATCCAAAAATTAACTTCCAGCCAGCACATGACCGCTTCGATAGTAGGCCGGCTGGCGTCAAAGCAATTTCTTGACAGCCCTACCTTCCCGGCCTTTGTTTGGTCCCAGGGCAGCAGATCGCCGCGTATCGGGCTTGACAACCTTTTCCGACACTCGGCGGACGACTTTGCACAAACAGAATTACAAACGCTGTCAGCGGAAGAAAGCCTAGAAGCCCTGCTGTCCTGCCTGTGCGTGTACGCATTGCTACGCATTTTTCTGGGCTTGCCTTTCTCCACTATATCTTTGGATCACTCTCGCGGGCCTTCGCGCTTTCCGTCTGTCCTGGCCCCCCCTGCACCGGCCGTGCCGGATGCAGGCACGCTTGCAGCTTCGGCCAGAACTACTTTCTTGGCGCCCCTCCCTTGGGATAAACAGGGTTTCCCAAGCACTGTGTCTTCTCCACCGGCGCCGCCCGGCCCTGCACAAAGCTCTCTATTGCAGCGCTCAGCAACGCACAATAATTGGGTTCAGCACACGCCTCCTCAGGCAGACCCGCCTGAAAATTTCCTGACCTCTCCTCCTGGGTCCCCAACAAACCTTCTTGTTCAGTCATCCAGCACTAGGGAGAATCTTGAGAGGCCTGTTGTCGTGCATTCTCAGAAGCGTCAACGGGTCACACGGCCCCAAAAGTTGGTGCTTACCAACGACGGCTTACGCGAGACAAATCGTCAGTAAAATATCAAACAAATAAAACAAAACATGCGCTAGAGCAAGGAAGCGCGAGGGCGCGGTGATGCCCCCCCCTCCTTAATCCTCCCACTCCCCTCCCTCCCCCCCTCCGCGTTATTCTGAAGCAGTTGGGGGATCCTTTCTTTCCCCCCCCCCCCCCCCCCCACGCACCCGCACAAAGAAATGTCGTCTCTCCAACCCCCCCCTTTCATACACCCACACTCTCACCGCACACGCCCCTCCCGTCGCGCGCAGCCGGTTGAAAAAAACATACTTAGTTTTTTTTTCTTTTGTGAAACACAGACATCAGTTTTGCTCCAAATTCGGTTTTGCTTTTTTTTTTTCGGGAGCGACAAAACCAAAAAAAACAAAAGACCTGGAGGCTCCCACCGGAACGAAATTGTAAGCCATGTCATCGAGGCAAGAGGTTTGGCTGGCCATGGCCTTGTTTTCCATCACGACCGCGGCGGCCGTCATAGTACTGGCGCACAGAGCGCATTTGCTCTGGTGCCCAGTTGTCTCTCGCTATGCTGTGGGCTGGTGGTTGCTGGAATGTCTAGCGCTGCTGTGCCCCTGGCTGCCGCCCGCCGGCCAGGCCGCGCTGAACTGGACCGCGCGGTCCTTGGACGGCGCGCGCACGGTGTGGGCGTTCGTGCTGTGGGCTCATTGCCGCGTGGGCTCGGCGCTGTGCCTGTTCTGGCTGTCAAGGCTAGAGTGCAAGGTTCTGGCGGGGCCGTCGCGCGGGTGGCGCGTCGCGAACGGCGCCGCGCTTACGTTTGTGCCGCTCACCGCCGGCGCCTGCCTGGCCTACCTGCCCGTGGACCAGGCGCTGGTCTTGTTGTGCGTGGCCGCGCAGGCGGCGGTGTGGCTCTGGTGCCTGCTGCTGTCGGCCCTGCGCCTACTTGCGCCCCCGCGCGCGGCCGTGTGCCTCTGGTGCGTGAGCCTAGCCCAGCTCGTAGCCGCCGCCGCTTCCGTGCTGGCGGCGGGCTTCCACGCCGAGGCCTCTATTGTTCTGTACTTGAGCACGGCGGCCCTGGCCGCGTGGAGCGGCGCACGGCTGAAGCCGCTGCCCGAAAACCTGGATCTACTAAACAAAGGAATCGCGTAACTTTGGGATCCCATTTTTTCCCAAATTTTCTAAGGTTTTGGCTGGTTTTTTCAAAACTCTCAGGATACGTGTAGAAACGATGCCGATGCTAGGAAAACTTATTAAAACGATATTAAAACATGTTTTTATTAATTTAGACTGACTTTGACTTCACTTCAACAGTACTCCGGAGGGCGGTCCGGACCTGTCTGACATACGTATTTTTCGAGTTTTCGTACATGTCAAATCAGCGGGTTTTGATAGCAAATTCAAGGGCGATGCAGGAAAACATGTTTTTAATGTTTGCAACTATTTACTATTGCAGTCTGAGCTCATTCTAAGAATGTTTACGGACTTGGAGCCACGGGCGCAGACTTGCACTGACTCAGCAGTGTACTACACAACTACACCCAAGTCAGAGCATAGTCGTGCGTCCTCTGCTACAAAATCAGCGTAAAATGGCAGACAATCGATATAATTACTAAATTATCATTATTTCCTGACATTTCACTTATTGTCAGCCATATAGAATGACTTTGTGACTTGACTTGGGCGTGCGTGCTGTCACGGTCACACAGCGAACGCTAACCCAAGTCAAGGCACCGACAAAAAAGTGAAGGCACAAAGCGGCATAAGCGGCGCAATATGGCAGGCAATTGATATATAACTACTAAATTAGAAATACTAGCTAAAATTTCATCATTGACAGTCATATTGAATGACTTTGTGCCTTGACTTGGGCACCGACAAAAAAGTGAAGGCACAAAACGGCATAAGCGGCTGTTTTTTTTTGGTAGTCAGATCAAGTACAAATCACTAGATAGGGGCACTCGCGCTGTTGAGTCTACTGCACAAGCACATAATGATATGTATAAGACAAGGAAAGCAAAACAAGTTCAATACCTGGTTGCAAAAGCGTTTGACCTGCTATGCTAACGGCTCATCGTCGTCATCGGAGTCAGTGGTACCCTCCATGCCGGAGACAGGGTCCGGCCAATTACAGAGCTCGCAGACATCGCCTCCTTCTTCGTTCAAAAACCCACAAGCTGGGCATTTCCAGGGCCAGGAACCAGGGTGTTGAACACTTGGTCGTCGCGCCCGCTTGTGGGCGCGACCTCTGCCAGCAACGTGCTGTTCACTTGCTTGTGCCCCTTGCGCTCGCTTTTGAGCGCGACCTCTGCCACTGCCTGCGGCACGGCGTCCTCGTCGCCGTCCCCTCGCGCGATTGCCTCCGCGTCCACGGACGATTCCGCTTGCAAGGGCTGCCCCTACGACATCATATCCTACATACTATGGGAAGCGACACAAAACAAGTACCTTCAGGGTCAGGTTCTGGCTGGACCGCGGGAGGCGCTTTCTCATCGTCGTGCTCCTCCAGTCCGCACGCACAGACTTGAAAATGTTCCCATGCAAGATCGACTAGCTTCGGCTTGAGGAATTGCTTGCGGTCGGCGTTTTGGCTTGCCACACCGTGTAGCCGCAGCCACTGCTTAAGCTCCTTCACAACCATGTGCTTAGCCTGAAAAGCCTCCTTGTCGGAGCACTCCTGAAGAAGCAGTGACACCTTCCTCCATGGCTCAGTGGTGTTTCCGAAAGCAATATCTTGTGCCAGCCTTTCGTCGGCTGTCAGCTCCCGGGCCCCTCGCCATGGCGGATGAGCCGGCGGGTTCCGATCATTGCAAAAGTATGTACGGGGCAAGGACTGGAGCTCCTCCGGAGTCAACTGGTGAAGTGCTTGGATTTTTTCCGCTCGTTGTGGGGGCAACTCCATCCAATTGGACGGTAGTTCGTCGACAACACGCAGCTCAACTCGCCATACCTTCCCCGTAGCGTCGACACACTCCATGTGAGCTGGGCGGCCGGGAAGGCCGCCATCGCCATATGCACCGTCAAAGTAAATTCGAGTGAGGTTTTTGGCCTGTAGCATTTCCTCAACCCACTCTCTCTCCTGTGCAGATTGGTACTTGGCCAGAGTGCGAATGTCCTTCTTCAAGCGAGGGTTGACAAAAGCACCAACGGGCAGCTTTGGAGGCAAATTGCTCGCTGCAAGACAAGAAAAAGTTCAAACAAGTATAAAATCAAGTTGCGCGATGAAAATGATAGAAATTAAAAAAAAAAAAAAAAAAAAAAAAAAAAAAAGCGGTCTGACCGGGGCGATTAACAAAAAGCTTGATGGGATCCCTCTTCGGGTCATCGTTGACCCCATGCCACTCCGGCTGAGCGGCGCCCCACGTCTTGACTTCCGCAGTCGGCAGAGCGCCGGGTTCCGTTTTGCGGATGCGCCAGGCCAAGGGTCTAGCGTAGTTCTTGAAGTGTTTGTTCATACACGGACTGTAGAGGGTTTGCCAGTCGTAGTTACAAGTCAGGAGCATAATCACGTATCGCTCCCTCTTCGTTTTGAAGGCCAGCAAGAGTTTGAGTAGCGCTTGAGCGAGATTGGTGGTAAGAAAGGTCGTGTTCCACCCTATTTGCATGACTCTGAAGTCCTGGTCATCGCCATCGTGGCCGTGCCCCTTGACCATACGATTACTCTGAAACTCACCGTACACGTCGTTGGCCACAACATGACAGCCGAATCCCAGCATCGGCCATGCCACGTTGTCTCCGGCGCCGTCCCAGTACAAGTTCAGTTTCCAGGCAGGCATTGTCTTGGCCTGCCATAGCTCCCAGTGAATCATAGCGGCAAGCATCGTGATGTTACTGTTAACACCCTTGTCCACTGCCCCCTCCAAATAGGCGAAAATAAAGTGCGTGTCAGTAGTGTGGCACGTTGTCATCCCGATGCAAAGGCGGAATACCATTTTGCCTTTGAAATCCTTGGAACGTCGGCGACATGACGGAATCTTCACCGGGGGCTTCATGTCAGTCGAAATGACCAACGAATGCTGGTCATGAGGAGCGCTTTTTTTTTTTCTGCCATGCTTCCAGGCGGACCTTTCTGTGCATCTAAATCATACGATTGATATGAGTATTGCGTGATGGAGAGAAACAATTTACCTTGTGGTGCAGCTGATTGCGCCGGCGCCAATCTTGAGCCTCGGCTGTACTCTTAAAACCCCTGGCGTGCTCGGCCGCAAGTTCGGTGCAGATATCGTCCTTAGAGAAATCACCCGCTAAATGTGATAACAAAACAAATAAAGACAGATGTGACGGCCGAAGAAAGCAAACGAGCAAACAAGAATGAAATTAGCACAGAGAAATGGAAATAGATTGTACCTCGCATGAGCGTGACATGTTTGTAGTCTGTGCGCCATACTTCGTTGATGGTATTATCTTCAGGCGGCTGTAGATGATTAACTCGCTGAGAACCACCAAACCGCTGACACGCCTCCTTCCAATGTTCTCGAACGTACCGATGAACTCCCGCGTCGGATGCCATTTCCTGAATCTTCCATTTGCCGTCGGTACAGATTTCCGGGTCGATGGAAAAGCGCTCACAAAGCAGAATCGAGACAATGTCGGAAACCTCAGCTTGGGTACTGTTCAGTTTGATGTAGACTGAGGCGTTGTTGTCGAGAAGCCTGCGTGCCCTTGCCAGCACAGCGTCCCCGATAGCAAATATTCGCTGCCACATTTCTTTACAAACCTCCTCAGTCTGAAAGAAGTACTGGACAGAGCCGGAGGGTGTCGACATAGCTTCCAATTGGCTGTGAACCCAGGTATAGAGCTCTTCTAAGGAAATAGAGCATGTCTTTGCTCTCGCCTCCATCACCTCACGTGTGTCAATGAAAGAATAACATTTCCATTTCGCACAACACACTGATTGAACAATGTGCTCGAGCTCGCCATACGTCATACCCAAATATTTCGCAAAAGCAGCAGGCCGCTGCAATGGGGCCTCGCGCTGATTTCGGCTTTTCATGCGGTATGGTCGAAGTGGGTCCGCTCTCGGCCGTACAACACGCGGAACAGTCAGCTTCATGCTGACGTACAAAGGCAGGTGTGATTCCTTGACTTCATCGACGTTGTAGGCGGGGCGGAAAGGCGGCAGTGCGCCAGTCGAACTCCGCTCAGAACCACCATCCGTATTGCTGGGATCTTCTTCCCACTCAGCCATGATTCCTTCAATTCCCTGTAGTAATGGATCATGCGATGTAAGAATCAGAAATTGAAAGCGAGAAAGAAATGTATGTGAGTATAGCTTTGGAATTAGTGACCTCGGGAGTTCCTGTGGGGACAAACAGCCTCGTATGCGCGTGACCCTCGTCCGTGTGAACTGAGCTGGAATCAGAGTCCGGGGCGGAAGAATCTGAGTCCGGGGCAGGCAAAACCGTGTGCATATCAGTAGCCTGTAATTTTAAAGGTTTTATGCATATGTGTCAGAGAGAGAGACAGAGAGAGAGAGAAGTAGCAGCTACCCTTTCTCCCTTCACAACTGCATTGTAGGCAAACATAGCAGACTGCCCGTCTCCGAACGCGATGGTGCTCGACCATGCTCCCCGATCATATGGAGTGATCTGGACAACAATAATAGCAAACAAAAAAATCCTTAGATTGACACGGGCGCAAGAATTATTCTGACCGTTGAACTAGATGCGCGCTCAAGAATAACAGTTGTATCAGATGACTGCCGCTTCAAGCTGTTGCCAGAGTCGCAAGGAACTGTAAGCTCATCGCTGAGACTCTCCAAAAGTTTGAGCTTTTTCTCCTCACTCATCGAAACTGACTTTGTCAGCGGCTGAATACTGACAGACAAGCTTCGGATGAGTGCTTCCTTCTCGGACGACGACAGTGAAATTGACTTCGGAGGCAATGGATATTCATCTGGAGGCACAATAAAAAAAAGCTGGCGCCCTTCCGCCCTGTCAAGTGCCCACACAGGAATAGTTTTCCCGAGTTTGAACGATGCAGCGTCCTTCATCCAGTCAGGATGTCCATCGCTGGGGCTAGTAGTTACTGACAAGTTTGGGTTCTCTCGGTACGTGAGAAAAATTTGCTGGTTCTTGCCGACTTCATGTGTCAGTCTCACTACTTGATCCAGCTTGCACACCTTGGCATTAGACGATCTGGTCCGGCCGTTGAAAGCAACACAAGCGCTGTTGAGTAAATGCATAGGATTCCTGCTGTTTTTGCTTATGAAGTCGATAGGCTGCATCCCAACACATAGAGTATTGTAAACTTTCATGGTGTAGTGCTGTGCGAAAACAGCGTCAGTGTCCGGTCCCAAAGGAATTCCGCCAGGGCCCAACTCTCCCAGAGCGAAGCCAGCAGGCAGCGCCGTGTCTGCGAAGACACCAACACCGCCTTTTCCTTCCAAATATCTTACAGATATCGGTGCCTTCCTGGCGGTGTGCAACATACTGGACATGACCACACCTAAAAAAAAAAAATCAAGACAGAAACAATTAGAAACAATTAAGAAAAAACAAAAACATCATTTTCTGACGTTTCACGCGAGTGAAGACAAACAGGGACGGCGTTTGGGTAGGAGAGAAATGTAAATGGAACTAGACAGAACAATACATATACATGTGGGTGGGGGGAGGGGGGGGGGGGGGGGTTGGTTGTTGAGCATGTATAATGTAGATCACGAAGAAGAAGGAGAAGAAGAAGAAGAAGAAGAAGAAGAAGAAGAAGAAGAAGAAGAAGAGGAAGAAGAAGAAAAAGAAGAAGAAGCAAACATAGAGAAAAAAAGAAAGAGTAAGAGAGAGAGAAAGAGAGGAAGAGAGAAAGAGAGAGAACCAGGCCTGGTTTGAACCAGGCTGATGACGTGCTGCTCGATGAGGATTGCGGTTGACTATACAACTGCTAAACAAACAAAAAACACAAGAAACGCCATCAGTAGTAGTAGTAGTAGTAGTAGTAGTAGTAGTAGTAGTAAAAAGGAAAGGAGAAGAAGAACAGGAATAAGAAGAAGGACGAGGAGGAGGAGGAGCAGGGAAAAAAAAAGAACAAGAATAAGAATAATAATAATAATAATAAGAAAGTGTAAATGAGTCTATGTATACACATATGTCTGTACGCATGATTGTTTTGCTGTGCTACTGGAAGAACAGACAGGAAAAAAAAAACCATCATGATTCCTGCTTAATATAAGCTTTAAAAATATAAGAAAACATAAAATTATTTACAATTTTTGTATATCAACTGCACACCAACTGCACAAATCTTGGCTAATTTAAAAATTCAATCATGGCCAACGACAAAGGTTTGTGCACAGCTATTATAAAAACAAATACACAAAACAACAAAGCACAGGCATTCCGGCTCAAGTTGAGCTTCAGAAGAGCTGGAAACATAAAATCGTTTACAATACTTTGGTTTCCCCTGCACACCAACTGCACAAATCTTGGCTAAAATTCAAACATGGCCAACGACAAAGGTTTGTGCACTGCTATTATAAAAACAAATACACAAAACAACAAAGCACAGGCATTCCGGCTCAAGTTGAGCTTCAGAAAGAGCCGGAAACATAAAATCGTTTACAATACTTTGGTTTCCCCTGCACACCAACTGCACAAATCTTGGCTAAAATTCAATCATGGCCAACGACAAAGGTTTGTGCACTGCTATTATAAAAACAAATACACAAAACAACAAAGCACATGCATTCCGGCTCAAGTTGAGCTTCAGAAAGAGCCGGAAACATAAAATCGTTTACAATACTTTGGTTTCCCCTGCACACCAACTGCACAAATCTTGGCTAAAATTCAAACATGGCCAACGACAAAGGTTTGTGCACTGCTATTATAAAAACAAATACACAAAACAACAAAGCACAGGCATTCCGGCTCAAGTTGAGCTTCAGAAAGAGCCGGAAACATAAAATCGTTTACAATACTTTGGTTTCCACTGCACATTCAATGCACAAAGTTTTGCTAAAATTCAGACATGGCCGACCCAGAGACTGTATCTTCAGATTGCAACAACGGAGCTGTTTTCTCAGACAAAATTCATTGCAAACGAAAGGCCACACGCAAACAACATAGTGCAAATGTTTTCGTGGCATGGCACCAGCCGGCTGGACAGATAGGCCTCATAATCCAACCAGAAACGAGCGTTTTTGGGCTTGTTTTTGTGCATCGTTTTCTGCTGCCAGACCCAAGAAAAAAAAAAGCAAGATCATTCCGGCTCAAGTTAAGACTCACCAAGAGCAGGAAATATGTTTTCATTTCAAATCTTGCAATAATGTTGGCGTTCTACGTGCAACAACGTGGCGCTCCACTACCTCCTCTCGAGAAAAAATTTGGTGTTGTGGTCGTACTTTGAACAACTTCCCGTAAATTCTACTTCAACCAACTTACCCGCCTTCTCTTGATCCCGCCTACCCGTCGCCAGTGTGTGAGTCTTCACTCTCCCCGTGTCCAAGTGTCCTCCTTCTTCTTCTTCTTCTTCTCTTTTCTGTTCTTCTTCTTCTTCTTCTTGTTTCTCTTCTTCCTCTTCTTCTTCTTCTTCTTCTTCTTATATTTTCTGTTGTTGTTGTTGTTGTTCTTCTTCTTCTTCTTCTTCTTCTTCTTCTTCTTCTTCTTCTTCTTCTTCTTCTTCTTCTTCTTCTTCTTCTCTTTTCTGTTCTTCTTCTTCTTCTTCTTCTTCTTCTTCTTCTTCTTCTTCTTCTTCTTCTTCTTCTTCTTCTTCTCTTTTCTGTTGTTGTTGTTGTTGTTGTAACTTGTTGTTGTTGGACTGGTATACATACATATACACACATACATCCATACATACAAACATACAAAGATTCATACATACATACATACTTCTTCTTCTTCTTCTTTTTCTTCTTCTTCTTCTTCTTTTTTTCTTCTTCTTCTTCCTCTTCTTCCTCTTCTTCTTCTTCTTCTTCCTCTTCTTCTTTCTTCTTCCTCTTCTTCTTCTTCTTCTTCTTCTTCTTCTTCTTCTTCTCTTTTCTCTTGTTGTTGTTGTTTGTTCTTCTTCTTCTTCTTCTTCTTCTTCTCTTCTTCTTCTTCTCTTTTCTGTTCTTCTTCTTCTTCTTCTTCTTCTTCTCTTTTCTGTTGTTGTTGTTGTTGTTGTTGTTGTTGTTGTAGCTTGTTGTTGTTGGACTGGTATACATACATATACACACATACATAGATACATTTTATTACATACAAACATACAAACTTTCATACATACATACATACTTCTTCTTCTTCTTCTTCTTCTTCTTCTTCCTCTTCTTCCTCTTCTTCCTCTTCTTCTTCTTCTTCTTCTTCTTCTTCTTCTTCTTCTTCTTCTTCTCTTTTCTGTTGTTGTTGTTGTTGTTGTTGTTGTTCTTCTTCTTCTTCTTCTTCTTCTTCTTTTCTGTTCTTCTTCTTCTTTCTTCTTCTTCTTCTTCTTCTTCTTCTTCTTCTTCTTCTTCTTCTTCTTCTTCTTCTCTTTTCTGTTGTTGTTGTTGTTGTTGTTGTAACTTGTTGTTGTTGGACTGGTATACATACATATACACACATACATAGATACATACATACAAACATACAAACTTTCAATACATACATACATACTTCTTCTTCTTCTTCTTCTTCTTCTTCTTCTTCTTCTTCTTCTTCTTCTCCCCCTCCTCCTCCTCCTCCTCCTTTTCCTTCTTCTTCTTCTTCTTCTTCTTCTTCTTCTTCTTCTTCTTCTTCTTCTTCTTCTTCTTCTTCTTCTTCTTCTTCTTCTTCTTCTTCTTCTTGTCTTTTCTGTTGTTGTTGTTGTTGCTGATGTTGTTGATGTTTGGGACGGGGGGAAGCTTGCTGTTGAAGCTGACGACGGACGACAACAAGGTCCGGGAGGGAGCCTTGGTACTCAACGTCAGGCTGACCAAGTACCACGATTTTCTGTTGGGCCCCAAGACGCAAGTGGAAACCTGCGAATGGGAAACAGCAAGCGCTCCTGGGTCTCTCTCCCCCCCCGCCCCCCCCCCCCCTCTCTCTCTCTCTCTCTCTCTCTCTCTCTCTCTCCCCCCCCCCTCTCTCTCCCTCCCCAGTCCCACCCTCACGCCATCCACTGTCCCTTGCAGGCTAGCCTTGATCTTTCCACCGGATTGGCGCAAAAAGGGTCAAGCCGACAGAAACCGAAGTAAAAATTCCTTCTGCCTCTCTCTCTCTCTCTCTCTCTCTCTCTGACAGGTCTCTCTCTCTCTCTCGCCCTCTATCTCTCTAATAGTATTTCTGTCATTGTCTTCCTCTCCCACCCCCTCTTTTTTTTAT
>WBZZ01006261.1:0-17500 GCA_019918135.1 Paulinella micropora
AAACAAAAACAACAAAGACAACAAAGACAACAACACTGATGAAGTTGGACAATATTGAGAGTAGTAGAAGCAGGTTTAACGTCTCCCATGCGTCCCCAGTAGACTAGTCAACCAGCTCGAAACGTCCTTTAATAGGTAATTCACGCACTACAGACAAGCCCGCCAAACGAACGAAACAGTTCTCACAGGTCTCTATCTCAGTCATAAAATAAAAAGTATTCACACATGAAACATTGGTATTGGTGCCACCAATGCCACACCGTGGCACACCAGTAATTACACCTTTTTCCATATTATCATTAACTAGCCTAGTAATATTATTATCAGACTGACTCCCGCACTTTAACGACCTGCCAAAATCATCACCGTTGACTTTTTCACTCTTTTCGACCGGCCCGTTAGATTCTCCTCTGGCCGTTGGGCTGTGACGGGTGAAGCCGGTACGATGGGTAAAACTCACTTGAGAGTGTTGAGGTGGCTATTCATTCGATGTAGCTTGTTTACCTTTCTGGAAGACATGAAGCGGGAAGGATTCGCCGGTGATGAGAGGGCCTTTGAGACGCTTAAGAACGCTGGCGGGAAGTCGGCCTTTGTCTTTGTTGGTCTTGTGAGAGCGCCACTCGATGTATCGATGAACGACTTGATCGTTTGTTGTATCGAGAGAACCTGGTGCTTCCAGTGGGCCAAGGGATTACCCCAGCGTTGGATAATTGTTTGATCCTTTGTGTCTTCGTAGATGGGACGGAAGAGAGGGTTCTTGTCTGAGATTGTACCGAGCTGGTGAACTACGAGCGCGTTTTCCTCGTTCTCTGTGTCCTCATCTAAAACGATGCCAAGTTTAACCTGATCGCGGTCGATGAATGCTACGACTTCGCCGATGGTGTAGTTGACTGAGTCGTCGTCGTGATCGTCTACTGCGACAGTGTTGAGCGGGGCGAGGCAGTCAGTGGGTGCACTATACGGAGCGAAATGTGAGCGGTCGATGTGTTTCAATACCTTGTTGGTCTTGAGATGGCGCAGCTTGAAGCAATTTGAGCTGACCTGCTCAACGATGATGTAGGTGCAGTCGAACTGAAGAACGGAGGAGGCTGGAATGACTTGCTTGGAAGGCTTGGGGCGGTAGACTGAGACTGTGTCATTTACTTTTCATTCCTTGACAGCCTTGCGGCGGCCTTTGTTCTTTTGAGCGACGGACCGGGCGCGGGTGTACGCGCTGACGTAAGTTGTGACAGCGGTGCGGGCGCTGTTTAACAGTGCGATCTGTTCTGCCGACTGTATTGACAGTATCGGTGACGAGTCGAGGGCGGCGCTGGAAGCGGTAGCGCGGGCATTAACAATCTCCGGCGAGTCGAAGAAGTCCAACGTGCGGCGGTGCTTGCGGGCGAGCATTCCTTCAAAGGCAGTAGTGCTGGTTGCTGTAGAAACGTATGTGTTCTCGGCGAAGGAGAGAGAAGGGATCTAGGCCAGTTGGTCTTTTCTGCCTTAGGGAGAGACTGGATAGCCGTGCGGATTCCTTTGTGGCGGCATTCAACGTAGCCGAGTTGATGATGCGAGTAGGGCGCGGTGGTGAGCCATTCGAGGCCGGCTACGCTGCAAAATCGTTTGGCCAAGGTGCCAACGAAAGAACTATGATAATCGGAGAAGATGGATTCCGGAAAAGCAAAGATGTATGCCCATCGATTGAGGATGAGTTCCACTGTTTCTTCCGCGGATGTGGAGACGCATGGGATGAATTGGAGAAATCCCGAGAAAAGATCGACGATGGTCAGTATGTACTGAAAGGTGACGCCGGGGATGCCGATGTGAACGTGGTCGAGGCCGATGCACTGTCCTTGATGCGTCCATGTGAGCGATGAATATCGGCCGTGGTTAAGGGTCAGGCGGGCGTGGACTAGTTGGCAAAAGTGGCAGTACTAGTCACGGAGGGCGGCGAGGACGTCATGATGCATGATATCCGTACCGTCTGTGCAAGTCGTCATCTGCGGTATTCAACAATGCCGCTACTACATCGATGCCAGCGATCATGAACTCACCATCGTCACAGATCACCGTCCCCTTTTGTGGCTATGGCACGCTCGCAGCCCCATGGTCGTCAACTGGGTTTTGGAACACCTTCAGACGATTCGATTCAAAGTCGAATACCTACCAGGTAAGCAAAACCAACTCCCCGACGGTCTCTCACGTGTCCCTTGCATCGCCCCCGGCCAGCCCACCCTGATTGGCGAAGCCGAGGCGACTCTCCAGCTCTATCCACCATTCCGGCACCCCGAGCAGGCTCTACCCTTTGGTTAGCAGTTGAAGGCACGCACGCGGCCCTGGATACCCGTCTCAAGTCCCTATCTTGCCGGATCCTCCGTGGCGGCCCCACTCTACGTAGCATTCAAGCACCATGGGACTTGGCCATTGTCATTCCCTCTGCTGAACGCTCCCCGATGGTTGCCCGCGACATGCTTGCTCTCCGCAAGCCCTTCGCTCTGCTCATGCCTCAAGACTTGGTTCATTGCGTCCCCGATGAAACTCTTCCGCAGACGATCGTCGAGCAATACCGCAAGATCTTATTCCTTGACGACAACCTCGTTTGGCTCGTACATGGACTTGGAATGAAACAACACTATATCTATCCTCTCGTTGCTACATCGCATGCGCAGCGCGTTACACGCCAGCAGATCATCAACACACAACGACAGGACAGCTTCACGGCCCCTCTCTGGACCGAAGACGTCATCTCAGTCTCCGCCGGCTCAGCCGAACTGATCCTCCGACAACGAATCGCAGTCACCGTTGAACCCGATCAATCTTCAGTCAAGGTTTATGTCCCAGACGAGCTACGCCGTCCTCTCATTAATTATGCCCACCTCATGCAGAACCACGCCAAAGCGCCGACACTCGTCCCCTTTATCAAGGAGCGCTACATTTGGTTCCCACAAAGGTCGCCCATCGTGTTTGCGTGTCTGTAAGCTTCTGGGAGAAGTACTGGATGACCGGAGCGTTGCGCTCTGGGCCATTATGAAGTGCGCCACCAATGCCGATCTGGCTTGCGTCCGTCCGGAGGTAGAGTCGCTGCGACGGCTCATACTTTACCAGAATGGGGAGCGTAGTGAGGACACGGCGGAGCTTCTTCATGCATTTCCGCTCATCTCGGGTCAGGTAAGGGGCACCGGAGGGCCGAGCGCGAGTGGATTTGAGAAGATTGGTCAGAGGTGCCACTAATCGGGAATAGTCAGGGATATGTGCTTGGATGAAGTTGGTCATACCTAAGACAGATCGGACTTCGGAAACGTTGGATGGGTCGGCCAACTTGAAAATAGCGTCGACCTCGGAAGAATCTGCGGCGATACCTTTTTTGCTGCAGCGTTTGCCCAGAGTGTTGAGCTCGCGGTAGCCTAAGCGTAGTTTCCGGGCCGAACCGTGGAGGCCGGAGTCTCGCATAGCCTGAAAGATGCATCGGAGCTCGCGAAGATGGGTATCGAAGTCGTTGGAGCCGTCTGTGACGTCGTCGAGGTAGGCTGAGCGGATTTATTCCAAAAGTCCAGATGGTTGAAAGACTTATCCATGGCGCGCTGAAAGTCTCCCGGGGCGCGGTGAACACCTTGAGGCATAAAATTAGGAACTAGGAGTCCTAAGGGTGCCCAAACAGCGAGAATATCGCGGCTACCGTCATCTGGATTGAGTCTCAGATGCGTGAAGCCGTCGACCATGTCGATATAGCTGAGATAGTGCCAGCCCGCGAAGCGTTCGCGGTACTGATCTAGGCTGGGTAAACCTGGCACAGGCAGGTGGAGGTTGTCGTTGGCACCGCGGTAGTCGTAGACTTTGCGTATGTCGCGGATGACCTCCTTTGCTAAGTCTTCAAACTTTCCTACGGGGCAGGCTCTGCTAGCCCAGGCACAATTTGCGGAGGCCATGGACCAGAGGCCGGCTGTAAGAACGTCCATCGCCCAACCTTTGAGGTATTGGTATACCGCTGGCGTCCAATTTGGGCATTGCACCGCAATTGGTTTAGCTCCCGGTTTGAGGATGAGCGACACGACAGTGTGATTGAAGACACCTGCTTTGTCTTGGAAGACATCGTCGAATTCTCCGAGGAGGGCCCATAGAAGTCGTTGTTGTTCTGCAGTGAGGCCGGAGTTGATGACTTCAGGTGCGTATTTGGGCGCAGGCGGCGCGGTAAGTTTGGCGGCCTGTTTGTTTAGAAAGTTGCAGCAAAGTCTCTGAGAAAATGAGAATCCACGGGATGGTCTGTGTTCCACTAACCGTAGTTGCCGTACAGTAAAGCATGCGCGGGTCCGGGCATGTTGCAGCGAGTTCCGCCATGGCGGGATCGAAGTATGGAGGATCTTTTACAGCGAGGACTGTGACTTCCCGATGGGGAAGAGCCATGGTGGAAGGATCCGGCGGTAAGAATAGAGCGGTGTCTGGAGAGGGCTCCAGACTTGGTTGTCACGCCCGACCCTGTTTGGTATTCAATCGTTGCTGGTATCCGGTGCCAGACCGAGCGTACATGTAGAAGTGGCGGCGCTTCGTCGGAGCCGCGAAACGATGTTGTGGGCGCGGGGGTGGCTTGTAACGCGGGTTTTGGACTGGCCGAGGGGCTGTCTGACCATAATTGGCGGTGCGGTCCTGTTGGTTAGTTTGATATACCCGGTTGGGTTGGTATTTGCCATCGCCGGCCGGCGGATATTGGGTCCGCTTGGCGCGTTGGGCATGTTTGCGGTTCTTCTTGTAGCGGGGGTGGCCACCAAGACTACTGTTGAAATGCTGGTCGAGCTGGTTTCGGCTTAGGCTTGCGTACCCCAGTAGTTCCAGTAGTGTCGTTGTGAAGGCAATCGCCGTAGCCGCACTTGCACCACGGTTGATAAGTCCTGTCGAGGTGAAGCGCTTGCAATGCAAAAATGCCGTCGGGGAAATTGTAGACAAACTGGGTGATGTCAAGCGATGGCATGGTATCTATTGAATACCTAACAGGATCCACACTATATTTCCCCTTGTAAACTAATTCAGCTAGCATCTGCCAGACGCGTTCTTTGTCTTCTATGCTGGCCACACCGTTGATCGCTCCTGATGCATTGTAGAAGGCGCGGTCCAGAGAAAGGGATGATGAGGCCGCAGTTGCTGAAATAGTTGAGATCCGATAGGATCTCCTGTCGTACCGAAGTGCGAAGGCTGGGGTTGATAACGGAAAGATGAAATGCTGGCCGTGTAGGCCGGTCGGAGGGCTTACTACCTGCGCAGTGTTTAGCTGTGCAAATACACCATGGTAAATGGGGTGTAAGGCATGCTTTGCGTGAGGCCCGGAAGGCGAAGAGTCCATCGGGGAGATCTTGTCGGGTACCAGCGTCGAAGTTTGGCTCGTGTTGCAGGAGAGGCATACCCGTACGTTGTCCGATGTCGATCCAATGGGCCATTTGTACCAGAGGCGGCGTTGCCATTCCGGGTCAAGTTTGTCCGTAAGGTAGGCGGTAGCAGCGTTGAGTCCACCAGATGAGACGCAGCAGATCCATTCCATGTGCACAAGATGGTTGAGCTGTTTCAAAATATTAAGGCGCATGTCCGTTCGTAGGTCGGGATTGATGGCAGCAAGACGGAACATACCTGGGTAGATAGGCTGAGGGGCTGGTTCGAGAGGGGCGTACTTCGCTTCGAGCCATGCCGCTTGTTGTCTTGGCCGGGAACGTAGGTGCATGGCGTGGGATGACGGTGATGTCGTCGCAGTCGAAGAAGACGATAACGATGAAGATGTGGCCGTAGGTGGTTGGCTACTTGCCGGGTTGGACGAGTCCGGTTTTGACTCGTCGTCGTCGTCGTCTTTTTTCCGGTACGGAGTCGGCGGTCTGGTGTTACAGGCTGTCTTTGAGACTTAGGTGGAGTGGGTGCAGGCTGCGTGCTTGCAGTACTCTGTGTAGCGGGTGTCGGGGCGGGGACTAATCCCGAAGTGTTGGTAGGCGTGGGGACCGAGCTAGAACTCGAACTACTAGAGCTTGAACTGCTAGAGTTGGCGCCGGAAGTTGGGGCGGAAGCCGCGTCGTCGAGCATTTCGACGTCGATCGGGAAGCTGCTGGATCCCGGTAGTCCGGACTGTCCGTCCGGGATCATGCACACGTCGAATCCAGGGTTGATGAACATCCCATGGGGGAAGCCGATGCGGTAGTGCCCGCGTGTTTCCAGCGGACTCAGCGTGTGGATCGGAAGGGGCAGATTCAGAAGTGCCTCGGCTTGAAGATCCGACTGAGACATCTCCATCTCGCAATAGAACTTGCGGAGGCGTTCTGTAGTCTCGGCTGTCTTCAGATTGATCCAGCAGCCCGTGACTGTATGTTGATCCACCGGTAGTGCCGATTCTGCGTTCAGCGGCGCCCCTCTCCCGATGTGGGATTGGGGTGGTAGTTCATCCGGCTGTAAATGCATGGGACGCCAGAAGGGTAAGCTTTCAGACGTTTTTCTCGCGAGTACGGGTGGACTACGTGGATTTCGCGGCTGAAGCGCTTGCCGGTCTGGCTGGCGATAAGATAAATAGCGATTTGAGCTATGATCTACTCCACGTTGTCGTATCGCTTCCAGTAAAATGCAGTGGGCCATTTTATGTTGGAGGTGTCTGGATTCTGTGGATCGATCCAGTTTGGGCACTGTTGAAGATAGTTGGTAAGGTTGGTGTTGTTTCGGCCTCCTAATGACCATTGGCCTTCCTTGGTTGTTATTCCTCGCGTTAATCCCTGCCAATTGTGTTGGTCCAGGGCTATTGTCGAAGAACTCTTCGTCACGCTTATTCATGTAGTAAATGGACAGGGAACCATGGTTGAAATAGTTCCGCGGAAGGTCGACCGTGCAGAGATATATAGCTGCGTTCGCGTACTAATATATTTTGGATGTCGTAGTAAGAGTCCGTCGCAGTGATCTTCAGCCATATGGGATCAATGCAGGGAAGTCGGTGGAAGTAGTGCTGAAGTGCGAAACAGCGTTCTCGTGTTGGTAACTTGAACAAGTAGCGTTGGTATAATAGCGGTGCCGAATCCCGGAGCCATGGTGTATTGGCCTGTAGACGGGGTTTCCATGCAACTCCACGGGAAAAGCAACTCACCTTCGGAAAGCGCGTCCATAATGGTGTTTCGGGGTGCTGTTCTCGGGGTGTTACCGACAATGAGTCCTAAGGACGATGAGGCTTTGTATCCCCAAGGTCGCTCCGGATGATACGCCATACCGGTGCGGAAATAGTCCACGTTTCCGGTAGGCTCCACGTGGCGGCCAACGAGGGCTGTACACAGGAGTTGTGCAGTACTTCGTCCATGTGCCGGACCAAAATGGAAGATGGTGGCCTTCAAGGGGATTTCAGAAATTCATGCATCGTGCTTGCGCCTTTCGGATGGTTGAGGATCTTTTCCACTGCCTCCTTTGTGAGTACGTCCTGGACCACTGTTGCTTCCTGAAGGAGGCGTTGGTGCAAGCGTTCAACCCTGACTAGGCAGAGAGCTTCCGCGTTGACGACGCCGTGTCTTGCAGTCGCGCCGTTGTCGATAAGACCCATTCCCAACGTGAAGTCGGAGAATGTCGACTGGTCCATCTCATGAGGTATGTTGCGAGGAGGCCAATAGCGTTGCATGAGGAGCGTAGGTTTGTCCCGACTGAGGCCGAACGCGGCTTCACCGAATTCGATATCAGAGCCACCCCAAGGGGTGTTCCCATACATCTGGCGAGGGTCCGTACGTATGTAGATCTGACTCTCCCGGGTGCGTAGAGGCGCCGTAGTGGACGACGAGCTCGATGTCGAGCTCGAGGACGAACTTGAAGTTGTGCTCGAAGTTGTGCTCGAAGTTGTGCTCGAAGTTGTGCTCGAAGATGAGCTTGCTGTCGAACTTGACGAGGCGCTCATAGACGAACTCGAGGATGAACTCGAAGCCTGATTCGGTGCTGCAGTCCATGGGAGGAAAGTTCGCGCCACGAGCGGGTTGGCGATAAAGTTGTAGTGGTCCGTGTACGGAAGACCATCTGCTCCGCGCATCTCCAGTGGATGCCGTTTTCCGGTGGCGGGATTTGGTAGGTTCCACGGGCGTTTTCTGCCGTGCGCAGCAACGATTGTTCCACTCGAGGGTAGTCCCAACCGCCTTTTACTGGAGTGACGTTGTCGGGCCATAGTCCTTGGCTAGTGATCATCTGTTCCGGGACCCAATAGCCGAGGTGTGGACATTGGGGGTAAGTGCCCACGAAACAAACGGATCCCATGGCCGGAAAGTAGTTCGCGTATACTTCCTTGACGATCCATAAGTCCTCGTCCGAAGCAGAAGCCTTTTCCTCTTCTTTGCGCTCAGGGATGAAGCTTGGAGGTCCCCATACGTTTGGTACCGGTCGGACCTCCTTGTACGTCTGTTGTGGGTTCTGACCCGCGCGTAAAGTAGGGACTGGAGTCAGGACTTCAGCTCGTCGAAGTTGAAAGGGATCTCCGATTGCGCGACGGACGTTTGGTGTCATTGGCGGTGCTTCGAATCCCGCGAGTCTGCGGCTCGGGTATTCGTGCAGAGGGCCACGTCCGACAATGGGGGACACATTTGTAAGCCGGGTCGGCCTTCTAGTAGTGATACTCCGTAGTCGGATTGTTATGCCAATGGGCCGAACGCTTCCTATGGGGGACGGCTCGGCTGCCTCGGCTGCCTCGGGTTCGGGGTCCGGGGCCGGAGCACGTGCTTCAGTCTGGACGGCAATCGAGGAACTGGTGATCCCTAACCCTGTTTAAGGTCACGAACAAGGCCATCGCTTATTGGTCTTGCCGGCATACAATCTGCGGTCGCCACTCGTAGTGCTGATGACGACGATGACGACGAAGACTGAGCTTGAGGGAGCGCCAAAGAGGCGGCCGTAGATGGCACAGTCGACGTCGGCGCCGGCGGCACTAACGATGATGATGACGATGATGATGATGATGATGTTGGTGACGCCCGATAGCTCAAAGAGCGTCTCGTAATCGAAGGCTTGCCTCGAAGTTGAGCGTATTGTCGTGCCAGTGCGTCTTCCCTCTTCCAAGCTGATAGACGCCAAGGGCTAACTCCAATCTGAGAGGCATTCGGCGTATTTCCCACTTGAGAGGGAGGCGTGTCTTTCATCCCTGGGCCGATCCACTCGTGGAAGGCGTGGCTGTCGCAGCAGCTGAAGATGGAGACTCTTCTGGAGTTGAGGATGCCTCCAGCTTCTGTCGTTTGGAAGGAGGAGTACCCGGTCTCTTTGATTCCAAATTCCCGGATCGGGCACGACGGGTGATGTGTGGAGTTTGCGAGGGCGTAGGATGGCTGGCTTGGCTCTCGTTGTCCTTTTCGCTCTCGTTTTCGACCACTTCGACTTACAGTTCAACTTCTTCTTCGTCTTCTTCGTCGTCCTCGGCTGCTTCTTCGTCTTGCTCCTCGACCTCCTCGTCGGCCTCTTCGTCTTCGTCTTCATCCTCTTCTTCATTGCGAACCGGCCAGCCAACGTTGCCGTCGCAAGGTCTTCTTTTACGTGAAGACATGAACAGGTTGACTTGGCGGCCATAGAGGTGGGCGTTCGAAGTAGACAGGATGTCGTGGGAGTTCGAAAGGAGCTGCAGTTTGGGACGGCGGTCGATGATTTTTTTGAATTTGACTATCGGGTATGACGTCTCTTTCGCCAACGTTGTAGGGCGAAAGTCGTAGCTAACCGTAGCAAGCTGTAGGTCACCGACTTGAAGTGGCGTCTCGAAGAGATGGAACTCCGTCTCGTAGACGATCTGCTTGGAAGGCGGCTTCAGGGCATATAGTCCGTGGGCCGAATCGCTTGCGCGTCGTCAATGGAGAGGTTGAGCTGGGCCGAAACCTCGTTGGCGAGAAGCAAGTTCATATCTTCGGGAAGGTGGCTCGAAATATATATCGTGATGGCATGAAGCGGAGACGTCGGCGTGGCCGAGACGAAAAGTTCAATGCCTTCAGAAAGAGTGGCTTCAACACCCACAGATGAGCGTGCGTCGACAGGTGGGAGCGACACGATCTCAAGTCCTTGGTGTATTACCCAGTCGAGGAGGGCCACGCGTTTGCAGTTGCAGGCCGAGTCCAGAACGCATGTAGTCTTACCGATGATGTCTTCTTCCGGGGACGGGCGCAGTGATTTGCGCACGTATACATTCCCGCAGACGACGGTCGGGGTTGTAGAAATGCGGAGTAGAAGTCGTGACTCCTGAGACGCTGCGCGCGTCGTCATGTGGAAAGCCCGTGGCTGCGTCTGCGTGGCGGCCGAGGATGGCTTCCGCGTGGCGGCCGAGGATGGCTTCCAGTTGCAATGCTTGCCTTCGTCTTGACAACGCTGTTGTCGAAGCTTGCATTCTTCAAGCGAGTGCTTCGGGGTCTGATTCGGCTTGAGGAACTGGTTATGTTCCTTGCAGTAGGCGCATGGAATCCCGGTGAAGGGTGGACGCTTTGGCGAGGTCGGGGCGGACTTGGTGGCGGCAGTAACCATCGACGATTTCTTCGAAGGGATGGCAATCGCATTCGCCTTAGTAAAGGGTGGGCGTGTTGCCGTCTTCTTCATAGTCGGGGCTGGCCTATCCATCTTAGTCCGCTTGTTGGGGTCCACGATCCGGTGATATCGCCGGTTGAGCCATCGACATGGCGTCAGCTTTGCGCTTCTGACGAGGAGGGCGTTTGTTCTCCTTGTTTTCCTGCTGCGTCCTACGCGGTTTCTTCTGACGAATGTCGACCTTGACGGTTGAATAACGGGATAAGGTGGAAGGCGTCGGACGAGGAGGGCGCTCCCGTAGTCGCTTGTATGTGGCGGCCGACGAGGGCTTCGTAGTACTTTCCATCCAGGGCCAATATTCTTCCATGCAATGGAGATCTAGGGAGTTGGTCCAGGGCAGAAGGTCCGCGAGGTCGCGGGGCATGCGACACCAATTGCGTTAAATATCTCGGTGGCGTATAGGGTCCATCGCTCTCGTTCCATGGGCGTAAGCATGCGAGACACATCGCGGACTTGATTGAAGTCGGCTGTCTTGTAGCCAGCTGCATGGGCCGTCTCGTAGCTTGTGATGCAACGATTTACATACCCTGCGAGGCTTTCCTTCTTGAAGCGTCGAAGTTTGAGGGCTTGCAGAGCTGGTCGCTTCGTGTCTCCCTTGTCCAGTCGTCCCTTGAACAGCTCCATGAAATATTCCATGAGCATGTACGGGATGATGCTCCAGACGCGGGTGCGTTCGTCAGTGACACAAATGTACCGAGTCCAGTATGCGTCCATGAGGGCCATTGCAGTCTTGTCACCCCACTTGTTCACCGTATCGATGATGCGGTTGCATGCCAACAGCATTGACAAGTTGTTCAACTGTAGGTTGAATGCAAGTTCGCGGGCTTGAGTAGCAACGTCATGTCCCGGCGCGGTGGTCGGGCGGGTCATCACGAAGAGGGATCGAACTCGGGCCATCATGTGTAGCGTGCGGGGTGGAATACCTGCAAAGGTGGACGATCGCAGGACTCTTGTTGTCGACGATGCTGACGAGGATTCATTCCCGGACGATGGTGTGGATGGTGTAGCCGTCCCCGGAGGGCCATTCTCCGTCGAAGGGGCCGGTGGCTGAGTCGCAATCGTCGTACCGGACGATGGATCAGGTGACGAACCTGCAGGCGGGCTCGATGTTGAGCTCGATGCAGTGCTTGAAGATGAGCTTGATGACGATGACGCAGGAGCCGAAGTAGCCGCTGTTGCATTACCGGTTGTTGCCGTCCCAGGGGCTCCACCTTTGTCCTCCATGGGAGGGTTCGTACTGCCAGCCAGCAGAGTCGGGTAGGCTTCTTCCACAACGGGGAAGAGAGGGCTCAGTGTGATTCTACTGCCTTGCATTGTTGTACCCAGCGAGATGCGAGGCGTTGGGCGTGCCGGCGTCAATGTAGCGGGGGTTGAACCTGACGAATCAGTCGGAGTTGCTGTCAATGGAGCAAAGGCCGGTCTGGGTCCAAAAAGCCAATTATCGGTCGAAATGGTGACGTGAAAGCTGGGTCAGTCATTGACAGTGCTCGATTGACCAATGGGACAGGTGGGCGAGATGCCACGATTGATGCCAGCGATGGATGTGGTACTCGTTGTGGTAGGGGTGTCGCTCCACTTGCTAGACTTCCAGGGTGGGCAATCGGACCGACAGGCGTGATGGGAGGTACCCTACTAATGGGGGCCGATGCTGTTGCACCCGCAGGCATCGTACTGGAGTAAAGGCCAGCGATGGAGTAGCTTACGGGGGGCGATGTTGCAGCCGTTGATGGTGCAGTAGGCGCAGTGGGGCTCGTTGATGGGTGAGTCAGCGGTGCAAGTCCCGGAGGAATACTTCCCAGGGCTATTGCTGGCGTCAAACCAATCAGGGTCGATGGAGGCACGGTAACTGGGGTGCTTGCAGGGGCTGGAAGTACCAATCCATGAAGTGATCCAGGTGCTCCAGGCATCGACGTCGAAATAGGTAAATGATTAACATATACCTCGAGAGGGATGAGAGTACCCAATTGGTTCCAGAGAGCCTCCTGTTGAGCTGCAGAGCCTGTAGGTCCCAAATACTCCTGGTAGATGTCGTGGGCCGTCACGTTGGGATTGCACATCAGCGTGAGGGATGGTGTCGGTACCGATGGTAGGTGAAGCAAATTTGTTTGCTTGTCCTTGATTGCCTTGTGTAGAACGTTTCTGTATTCACCAGAGTAGTTGGTGAATAGATCCTCTTTGAACTGCGTTGATTGCGTCCACGAGAGGTCCGTAGTGAGAGGAGTAGACTTACCTTCCTCCACTTCTTTCAGAAACTTCTTTTCAGAGGGCAGAAGACCATGGTAGACGCCCAGTATGGTAAAAGGGTCCAAGCATTTCCTCTTGTGCTCGCGGATACGCGACAGGGGATCGTCGTGGCGCGAGTTGGCGAACATTCCACGTTGCCAGGGGTAGGCCAGGTAGCGTTGGTACACTTGTAGAGCACGATGAGCAGCAAAGAGGATGATCTTGCTGGGTGATAGGGGGGTGACCCTAACACAAACAAAAACCAAACACATACTGTGTTGGTCGACTGCATAGAGTGTGGAAGAACAGAAATACGACACAAAAATGCAAAGACAGGTGAACGATCTGTCCCACATATGTGGTTTTTGATGACCTCTGATCTTCCACGTTCGTTGAGTAGTACCTTCCTTGTAGGAGGTGCTTTCAAATCGATCTGTCGACAGAGCACACAAAACTCGTGTGTGCAGTTTCCACTTGAAAGGAAAATTTGAATTGTGAGTTTGGATACAACCCCAAGGGATATTAATAAATACACAACGAATTCTTATTAAAAGTCTCTATGGCTGCAAAAAGCCCTAACTCCTGAGAGTAGGTGAAATACCAGTAAATAGCTGAGAGGTCACTTCGTGACTTGGTTTGCAAAGTACGATCTTGGGTGAACGTAGATTGTGAGTAGCTGTTAGGCGACACTTGAAGTTAAATGTGCAAAGTACTTGAAGGTGGCTTCAAGTTCAAGTCATTGGTGTTCAAGTGGATTCTCAAGTCCTGAACTTTCATTTTGGGAAAGTCCTTCTGAGCCTAATGGCTGTGCACGCAGTGCACGGCAAATATCATTTTTATGTTCACTTGACTGTGTTCCCCAAAATTCATCGATTTTGCGGTTTTCGGCATATCATGGGAAAAAGGCAGCCGAGAAGGAAAAAATAGCATTTGCTGTAAAGACTTTGATTAAATAGTTTGAAGTCATTCCTGGACGAAATCGACAGCTAGTTAGTGAAGTCGAAACTTCACGTCGTGCAGAGGAGAATCTAACGGATTGGTTAAAAACAGTAAAATGTCAACTGTAGTGGTTTTGGCCGGTCGCTAAAGTGCTCAGTCTGATAAGCCGGTTTCGACTTCACTAACTACTACTGAGTTTTCAACTCTATTTCGTTCAGAAATACTAGTGACTTCAAACGATCAATTGAAAGAGTTAGCTCAGTATGAATTGCCTTTTTCCACTATCACATATTAATATCACTGCATTTTTGGCGGTCCTTTTTACAGTCACGGTGACACAGTCTTAGCGGTATTAATAAATTGAAAAGTTGTTGACAAGGACGAGTACCGCTCGGAAAGGACGGTTACTTAGTCAGTATTTATACTACGTGACTACCTCAGAGTCTGAAATTAGGGGGAGCATTACAATGAAATTTAGCGGTTAACACTCGAATTTCTGACGGCAGTTCAACTACGCTGCCTTTGTAATGTTTTTCGACTCTAGTAGGACTGCTGTTTATTAATATCACATAATATTTCGATAGGACTGACATAATTGAAATTACTGATATTTTACGATCAATTCAAGTACTCTAGGCAGCTAGCCATGTGCCCTGTTTTACCGCGGCAGGCTTTTATTGGCGGCAAATCGTTTTGCCTCAGCCTCTAAAATCTCACAGTCTGTTCAACTGCGAACTACCAAAGTGAACCGGCTCTAACCCCGGCCTCTGTCAACTACACTACCGGATTTACTGTTACATTGTCATTTTTTCAAAAACCTTCCTCAATCAAAACGTCTTGTTTCAAACCACGTGGATGTGCAGTCAAGTAGCAACGCCCTATCATAGTGATTTGTAGATTGAGGAGAAGTTCAAGATATGTATAATCAACTTTTAGAAACTGTAAGAACACATCTATTTTAGTTCAGAAGCCTTAGTGCGCCCCGATTTCACATCATTTATTAGCAAGCTAACTACATATGTAATGCTTTGAAGTACAAGTTTTCGTGGAAATTGAATGTTTTGACGCCCGCCCTGTGCTTTACCACTCTTCAAGGCCACAATGTGGTTCGGATGGCGAAGTTTACAGTTTAACCCCAGGAGCGGCGCCTGTTGCCGCGGTATGAGGAGTAACCACCGGAGTAGCCGCGCTTTGGGTAGCCAGAGTAAGTACCAGAGCCGTAGCCCCCGTAGCTGCACGTACATACAGACATAGATACAGACATAGATACAAACATAGATACAAACATAATGCATACATAGACACATAAAAACATACATACATACATAACATACATAACATACATAACATACATAACATACATAACATGCATACACACATACACACATACATAACATGCATACACATACACATACATACATACATACATACATGCATACATACATACATACGCACATACATACGTACGTACCCGCTGCCATATGATGACTTCTTGTAGCCCGAGGTGCCTATGTATGTATGAATGTATGTATGTAAGTGTATGTATGTATGTATGTATGTATGTATGTATGTATGTATGTATGTGTGTATGTATGAATGTATGTACCGCCATGGCCGCCGTAGCCGCCGCTGCTGTAGCCTTTATAGCCTTACATACAGAACATGCATACATACAATATTACGTTTACATGCATACACACACAAACATATATATATATCATATATATATATACATATATATAATATATATATATATACATACATATATGTGTATATATATATATATATATATATATATATATATATATATATAATAAAAGAGAGAGAGAGAGACGATGCCAACCAGGCTGCAAGCACGTCCAGGTTAATCTCAGTAAGACGAGGAAGGAATGTCAGAGAAAAATGATAGATCTCATGAGGACGCCCAAACATAACAACGCAATCGCAAACATGGGATCGTTTACGACCCAGGATGCAGATTTGACCTTTCTTGAATTGTATGCACGCCAATTATGACGGTCTAAGATGATGGCTATGGGAGGAGCCACACCGAAAACGATTTGCTTCCTCCCTTGCTTCCATATCTTCCCTACATCTCATCCCAGGAAGCAGGAACCAGCAAACATGTGGCTCAGGGGCCACCCTTTCCTTTTTTTGTGCCATCGGATTGCTTGCCAGAAGTGATTGTCCGCAACGGAGCCTAGCTAACGAAAAAGAATTCTGGTTTAGTTCTTTCAAAATCCAACGAATTACTTTCTGGATTGTTGGGATGACTACAGAAGTATAGGTTGACTGGAGGGTACCATACTTCGAGAAGCCCATGCTCTACGGCAAGTGTCACGCAGCACTCCAGCTGAGCATTGCTCTGCTCACTGTGGCGCATGTTGCAGCGAAGGAATGCAGCACGGAAGGTTTGTCCCCTCCCCCCTTTTTTTTTCAGGTTTGCACTTGAGAAAAAACTTGGCTTGTTACCCTGGTACCTTGTTGTAAAATGTTGCAGGTCTAAATGGTACTAATTTAACTTGCATATTCCCCTTCACCGTGGATGGCATTACTTTTGAAGAGTGTACTGAATACGGTGGATACTCTCCATGGTTCTTTCCTTCTCTTGCGAACTGTGTGTGTGTATATTACATTCCCTTCATCTTGTACACATTTTTCTCTTACATGCATGCTTCCATTTGTAACAGCATTTTGCAAAGTTTTGTACTTACTTACTTACTTACTTACTTACTTACTTACTACTTACTTACTTACATACTTACTTGCTTGCTTGCTTGCTTGCTTGCTTGCTTGCTTACTTACTTACTTACTTGCTTGCTTGCTTGCTTGCATGCTTGCTTGCTTGCTTACTTACTTACTGATTTACTGACTTACTTACTTGCTTGCTTGTTTGCTTGTTTCCTTGTTTGCTTGTTTGCTTGCTTGCTTGGTTGCTGGCTGGCTGGCTGGCTGTGGTTTGCTTGCTTGCTTACTTGCTTACTTACTTACTTGCTCACTTGCAAGTAATACATACATACATACAATGTACATACATATGTACATACATACATACTACACACACACATACACACGCACGCACACATACATACATACATATATAAATACAAACATACATACATACATCAATACATGCATACAAACTTACATACATACATTAAAAGTGCACTTACCAACTACCTACCTACCCACCGCCGCCCACCGTAGTAAATGGTGCGTCGGCATTAACTACCTACCTATCTACACACGCACGCACACACACACACACATACATACATACATACATACATACATACATACATACATACATACATACATACATACATACATATACATGCATACAACTTACATACATACATACATACATGAAAAGTGCACTTAACAACTACCTACCTACCCACCGCCTACCGACCGTAGTAAATGGTGCGTCGGCAATAACCACATACCTACCTACCTACCTACCTACCTACCTCCCTCCCTCCCTCCCTCCCTACCTGCCTGCCCACCAACCCACCCTACCTACCTACCTACCTACCTACCAACCCACTACCTACCCACCTACCTTACCTACCCACCTCACTACATGGACATTAACTATCCACACCCACGCACCTACCTACCTACCCACCTAATGTCGTACCTGCCTCACGTCTGCATTGGAGACAGATGAAAACGCAACCTACCTACCTACCTACCTACCGATGTACACACACACACACACACACACCTACCTACCTACACTCCTGCCTTAGGTGTGCATTAGAGACAGATGAAACGGGCACGTTTATCGATGGTTTCCAGACATGCACACATACGCATACGATTTCCTGTA
>WBZZ01006261.1:25000-32500 GCA_019918135.1 Paulinella micropora
CCTGTCCACATTTGTGTCACTGACCTCCGCCCCGATATCGTTGTCTGGTCACTGTCTACCAAGATATGTATTCTGATCGAGCTAACGTGCCCGGTCGAGGAAAACATCCTTGACGCACGAGCCTACAAGACCAACCGATACAACAAGCTCAAATCTCAAATCGAGGACAACGGATGGACCTGCCACCTTCGACCAATCGAATGCGGGGCTCGCGGCATGGTATCGTTCTCTGTTCATCGATGTTTCCGCGCCTTGGGTTTTTCCCATCCCCAATCCAAATCCCTTTGCTTCAAGCTATCGTCCTGCGTAGCTCGTTGCTCTTTTGCGATTTATCGCTCCTGTGCAGTCAAAAATTGGACTAATCTTCCTCTAGTCCGTATTGGTGACTGCATTCCATCATAGCCGTCCAGTGTTGCATAGCCCGGGCTAGGTCCCTGCGGGGGTTTAGGCCTCATACAATGTCATCATTGTAGCTTGCGCAAGCTTACGGTGCTCAAAACACTTGGACTAACGGCTTCCATTTCTTTCTCTTCTTCCTTATCCTCCCACTCTCCATTCCTAGATTGCCTTTTTCTTCAACGTCCTTCCTCCTCTTCTTTTTCCAGAACACAGTCTACCCGTGATTCCCATCCCGGACACATGCACAGTACACAAATTATTGTTTGATGTGAAACTGCGTTCCTTTGCAAGGACTACATTCCTTTGCGACATCTCATCCATATGTGACCCCGTCGCGGCGATAAAGCGCGGCAACCAAACCTTTCTCCTTTTTCTTCTTGGGCTGACAACCCTGGCTTAAACGAAGAGGCTTGCTTCCCCTAAGTTAAGCCGTAAGTTACAAAAACTACATGCGAAAACCTACCGACGCACCGCTATTCCCTCCGGAGTGGCCGCCGTCACCCTCCCAGTGCGTGCTCTGCACCGCCTGAACCCCCTGGAGAAGATTTTGCTCATGTTCACCCTTACGAAGACCTTTCGGGCCTCCTCGAAAAGAAGAGCCCAAAAGCGCACGTCCATCCGGACTACAAGTCGCAACCCGGCATTATCAACCTGGATTCCACCCACTGTGTTGACGCCGAGACATACTCCCATTTCGTCCATCGGACAAGAAGTGCCCCGAAAGAACCAACCGAAAGAAGAAAACGCCTGGTATTGCCATCAACACCAAGCGAATGGAAAGGCATTGAAGAAGAACTCCAATCCGCACTCCCTCTCATCCTCCCCTCCTCTCTCATCAAATGCCTGTCATGTGACGAAGCAGTAGCGAAATTTGAAAGATATCTCTACGACTTCATATCACAACGGGTAACAAAAACACAAGAACAAACTCATGAGCGAAAAAACCGCCACGTAATCCGGCTCCAAACAGAACTCACGCAGAACCGACAACAAAAACTGATCCAAAAGAGACATCTGCGAGATCTCAAAAGGGCAGGTTCAATTCCAGCTGCTGTTGCAAAAAGCCTGCAAAAAACTTGGCGAGTATTATTGAAGACCGGAAACCGCCTCCGCCGTCGTCTCAAGGAAGCAACTTTAAGCTCCGCTCAACGACAAGCAAATACACGCTTCCGAACTGACCCTCATAAGTTTGCCAAAAATCTGTTTCATCCCCCCTCAACCCAAACCACTTCCTCCCTATCCAAAGAAAGCTGTGACTCCTACTTTCCCAACCTATACAAAGACGCTAATCGTGAACAAACCTACGTGCCCTTACCTGAAATGAATCGCCCGCCTCTACCAACTGTCCCCTTTGACCTCAAGCCACCGTCCTTCTTGGAAACCAAAAGATCTGTGTTTGCCAAGCGTAATGGTGCAGCCCCTGGCAGAGATGGTATTAGCTACCTTGTTTACAAGAGACTTCCCACCGCTTTACTTTTCTTACACAAATTCATTGTCAAGTGTTGGACAACGGATGTAGCTAATAGCTGGGCCCAAGCTGCTATCTCCCTCCTTCATAAGGACGGCGATCCACTTCAGGCCTCAAACTATCGTCCGATTGCTCTGACAAGCTGCTCGGGTAAGGTATTTTTCTCTTTGTGGTCAAAACGCCTAGAGAGTTTTTTGCTAGATAACAAGTACATTGACAGAGCAAAACAAAAAGGTTTCCTCCGTAACGTTGCAGGATGCCCCGAGCACATTGCTACTACAAAAGCTACCATCAGAAATGCAAAAGATCACTATCGCCAACTGGTCATAGCATGGATTGACCTACAAAACGCTTTTGGAAGCGTAAACCACAACTTGATCCAGTTCGCTCTCTGGTGGTACCACGTGCCCCCTATGTTTGCTCGCATAATCTTTTTATACTACGAACTCTTAGTAGCCACAATCGAAGGGAAAGATTGGTCATCAGAACCCTTTGTTTTTGCTGTTGGCGTTTTTCAAGGATGCTGCATTTCTCCTCTCCTTTTCAACATAGTTTTCAACCTACTCCTTGACCTCCTATCATCCTTGACCAAAAAACAACGGTTATCATTTCAAGCATAAGACCTCAACAGATGAAGTCATCGTGCACGAAGCTGCTTATGCTGACGACCTCAAACTACACTGCCGATCCCCGAAACACTGTCAATCGTCCATCAACATGATTGACAAATTTCTGTCATGGTCCAGAACAATGGCCGCGAAACCGCCCAAATGCAAAAGCCTTGCTTTCAAATACTGGACTAAAGCCGACGACTATAAGGGTCTCAAACGATTATTGCCGATCTCGTTCCCACCCTTCGACCCCGCCCTTACTATTACTGGCAAACCGATTGACTTCATCGCTGACAAGCCTTTCAAAGACCTCGGATGGATTGTCTACCATGACCTCAGCGAAAACGAACAACGTGCAACAATCCAAAAGAAGTTCATTCTTTCTATGCAAGCCATCGATAGCTGCTCGATCAATGGCTTTATGAAATTTTGGCTATACCAGCACTACGCTGTCCAGTCACTTGCCTGGCCATTTCTCATTTATGACCTCTGCTTATCTTTCGCCAAAACCCTTGAGAAAATTGCGACCCGCTTCCTCAAAAAATGGGCCAATATCTACAAAAGAGCTCTGGTCTCTTGCCTTTACCGCCCACGCTCGAAATTCGGTCTACAGCTCCAATCCATCGTCTCTTTTTACCAGCGACTTCAAATCAACCGTGCTCAAATGCTGAAGTACTGCCCAGATAAACACCTCTCGTCCATTTATGCGATGAACCTGACGAAACACGAAACATTTCGAACTATCTGGAAACCAGAGCCTGTGCTCGAAAAGCTTGAGGCACAAGTTGATTTTGAATTCAAACATCGAGGCCAATCCGATCATCTCGGACTTGGCCATGGTCGCTACCCAAAAGAACATTCCATCACAGACCGCAACGACAGGGTTTTAGAATTAGCTGCTGAGACAATACTTGAGACAACCACAGTGCATGACATGGACAAAGCCATGCAAGGGTGCTTCCTTCGTTTTGAAGACGCATGCCCCTTCGACCTCTCCTGGGCTCGCCTCATCGGAACCCGTAATCCCCGTTTAATCTCTTGGGTCATCAACGCAAGCACAAACTCGGTTATTACCCCCGACCTTAGACGTCTGTGGGGAATCATTCCCAACAACAAGTGTGCCCTCTGTTCTGGTCAAGCACATCTATGCCACATCCTCTCCGGTTGCCATGTTGCCCTCAAACAAGGCCGCTATACCTGGCGTCATGACTCTGTGCTCTGCACTATTGAAGCTCCCCTTCAAAAACACATCGAGAGCCATAACAAACGCTCCCCTATAGACCAAAATGAATCAAAGTCTATGTTTGTGAAAGAGGGCGAGCAGAAGCCTAAGAGACAGTCATTTCATCGACCATCCCTGCTTGACACTGCAAACGATTGGCAACTCCAAACCCAATACACCGGTTCTGAGCAAGCCTTTCCTGTCCACATTTGTGTCACTGACCTCCGCCCCGATATCGTTGTCTGGTCACTGTCTACCAAGATATGTATTCTGATCGAGCTAACGTGCCCGGTCGAGGAAAACATCCTTGACGCACGAGCCTACAAGACCAACCGATACAACAAGCTCAAATCTCAAATCGAGGACAACGGATGGACCTGCCACCTTCGACCAATCGAATGCGGGGCTCGCGGCATGGTATCGTTCTCTGTTCATCGATGTTTCCGCGCCTTGGGTTTTTCCCATCCCCAATCCAAATCCCTTTGCTTCAAGCTATCGTCCTGCGTAGCTCGTTGCTCTTTTGCGATTTATCGCTCCTGTGCAGTCAAAAATTGGACTAATCTTCCTCTAGTCCGTATTGGTGACTGCATTCCATCATAGCCGTCCAGTGTTGCATAGCCCGGGCTAGGTCCCTGCGGGGGTTTAGGCCTTTACACAATGTCATTATTGTAGCTTGCGCAAGCTTACGGTGCTCAAAACACTTGGACTAACGGCTTCCATTTCTTTCTCTTCTTCCTTATCCTCCCACTCTCCATTCCTAGATTGCCTTTTTCTTCAACGTCCTTCCTCCTCTTCTTTTTCCAGAACACAGTCTACCCGTGATTCCCATCCCGGACACATGCACAGTACACAAATTATTGTTTGATGTGAAACTGCGTTCCTTTGCAAGGACTACATTCCTTTGCGACATCTCATCTATCTACCTACCTATCTACCTATCTATCTATCTATCTATCCATCCATCCATCCATTTATCCATCCATCCATCTATCTATCTATCTATCTATCCATCTATCTATCCAGCTGTACTCACGCATTCGACGTTTCTCATGCATACACGTGAGTGGGCATTCTGTGATCCGTATTGTAGTTGGTTGTGATGTTTTTCTACATGCCGTGCACCACACATGTGGGTGTGAATTTCTGTGAACGCAGTGTGGCGACGTAGGACGTATATGCATACATAATGTGTATGTGTGTATATGTGATAGGGGGTAGTTTTCTGTGACCACAGGTTGGAGGTTATGCGATGTGTGTATATATTAAGTATTTTATTTATACATATACATATATATATGTATTATTGTGTGTCTGTGTGTATGTGTGGTGTAGGTTTCTGTGACGCTGGTTTAACCAGCTCGGTGAAGCGCGTGGATACGTGGAAAAACTGCATTGCAGGTCAATTAGCACTGCAACTATTACTGTATTATTGATAATAATAATAATAATAATAATAATAATAATAATAATAATAATAATAATAGTGCTTCTCTGTCAATGGCTGATGCATTTCTGCACATGCGCCTCCATCGTCTCACCCGTGAGGGGAGTACGAAGAATTGACGATAAGCTCTAATGACACCCCCGCAAGGGCAGTTCCAACACTTCCAGACGGGCCGGTATGTTCAATGAAAATACTGGTCCAGACGGATCGGTATGTTCAATGAAAATACTGGTGGCACCGACGGGAATCGAACTGGCGACAGGGCCCGGATGGTAGAACTTGACCACTGGGCTATCACGGTGTCCAATGAAAATACTGGTGGCACCGACGGGAATCGAACTGGCGACAGGGCCCAGATGGTAGAACTTGACCACTGGGCTAAATAATAATAATAATAATAATAATAGTGCTTCTCTGTCAATGGCTGATGCATTTCTGCACATGCGCCTCCATCGTCTCACCCGTGAGGGGAGTACGAAGAATTGACGATAAGCTCTGATGACACCCCCGCAAGGGCAGTTCCAACACTTCCAGACGGATCGGTATGTTCAATGAAAATACTGGTGGCACCGACGGGAATCGAACTGGCGACAGGGCCCAGATGGTAGAACTTGACCATTGGGCTATCACGGTGTCCAATAATAATAATAATAATAATAATAATAATAATAATAATAATAATAATAATAATATTTTTATTATTATTATTGTTATTATTATTATTATTATTATTTGGACACCGTGATAGTCCAGTGGTCAAGTTCTACCATTTGGGCCCTGTCGCCAGTTCGATTCCCGTCGGTGCCACCAGTATTTTCATTGAACATACCGGTCCGTCTGGAAGTGTTAGAACTGCCCGTGCGGGGGTGTCATTAGAGCCTATCGTCAATTCTTCGTACTCCCCTCACGGGTGAGACGATGGAGGCGCATGTGCAGAAATGCATCAGCCATTGACAGAGAAGCACTATCATTATCATTATTATTATTATTATTATTATTATTATTATTGTGGGAAGACTGCATAGCAGGTATATTATTACTGTAACTATTACTTTATTACTGTTATTATTATCTAATGATGGAGGCGCATGTGCAGATTTGCATCAGCCATTGACAGAGAAGCACTATTATTATTATTGTTTATTATTATTATTATTATTATTATTATTATTATTATTATTATTATTATTATGGACACCGTGATAGCCCAGTGGTCAAGTTCTACCATCTGGGCCCTGTCGCCAGTTCGATTCCCGTCGGTGCCACCAGTATTTTCATTGAACATACCGGTCCGTCTGGAAGTGTTGGAACTGCCCTTGCGGGGGTGTCATTAGAGCTTATCGTCAATTCTTCGTACTCCCCTCACGGGTGAGACGATGGAGGCGCATGTGCAGAAATGCATCAGCCATTGACAGAGAAGCACTATTATTATTATTATTATTATTATTATTATTATTATTATTGTGGGAACACTGCATAGCAGGTATATTATTAATGTAACTATTACTTTATTACTGTTATTAATATTATTATTATTACTATTATTATTATTATTATTATTACTATTATTATGGACACCGTGATAGCCCAGTGGTCAAGTTCTACCATCTGGGCCCTGTCGCCAGTTCGATTCCCGTCGGTGCCACCAGTATTTTCATTGAACATACCGATCCGTCTGGACCAGTATTTTCATTGAACATACCGGCCCGTCTGGAAGTGTTGGAACTGCCCTTGCGGGGGTGTCATTAGAGCTTATCGTCAATTCTTCGTACTCCCCTCACGGGTGAGACGATGGAGGCGCATGTGCAGAAATGCATCAGCCATTGACAGAGAAGCACTATTATTACTATTATTATTACTATTACTATTATTATTATTATTAATTTATTAAATGGAGGCACATGTCCGACAGGATCAAAGGCCAATTGACTGATAAGTCTATTAATTTATTATTAATTTATGATTACTATTATTATTATTATTATTATTATTATTATTATTATTATTATTATTATTATTATTATACGTCTGTATGTTGTGTGCGTATGCTGCAGGGAGCGGCTGGGTGGGGTGTACTTTCCGTATTGCATGGAGGCCGATGTGTATACGTGTGTATGTTGTGTGCGTCTGCTACAGGGAGGGGGTAGGTGGTCGACGAAGAAGAAGAAGAAGAAGAAAGAAGACGAAATGGAGACGAAGACGAAGAAGAAGAAGAAGAAGTATATAGGTATCTGTAATGTGTGCAGGCTAGGGGGGGGGGGGGGTGGGGGGGGGGGAGTGGCTGGTGTCTATGTGCCTCATAGCATGGAGGCGGATGTATAGAAGTGATGTGTATGATGTGTGTGCAAGCTACGTG
>WBZZ01006261.1:35000-60218 GCA_019918135.1 Paulinella micropora
ATCTTTCACTATCCTTCCCTTTCCTTCTCCATCTTTCACTATCCTTCCCTTTCCTTCTCCATCTTTCACTAGCCTTCGCTTGACCTAGGTATCTGATACCTCTATCCGGCTGTCTATACTATCTGATCTCTCTGTTCATCTGTCTACTTATCTGATCTCTCTCTCTCTCTCTCTCTCTATATATATATATATATATACATATATATATATATATATAACATTTATATATATATATACATTTATATATATATATATCCATCTGTCTGCCTATCTGGTCTCTCTATCCATCTGTTGGCCTGTCTGATCTTTCTATCCATCTGTCTGCCTATCTGGCCTCTCTATTCGTCTATCTACCTAGCTGGTCCCAATATTCATCTGTCTGTCATCCTATCTGATCTTTCTATCGATTTGCCTAGCTATCTGATCTCCCTTTTCAACAATCTGATCTCCTTGCCAAGCTATCTGATCTCATTGCCTAGCTATCTGATCTCATTGCCTAGCTATCTGATCTCCTTGCCTAGCTATCTAATCTTCCTGTCTGTTCTGCCTGGACCGTGTGCGCAGTGGCACAGTGCCCACTTTGCCATGTCATTCTGCATATTGCATACATACATGCAGCGATCTCCATCTTTCACTATTTTCCGTCGGTCGACTTTCCATCTGTTTCCTGTGTGATCTTTCTATCCATCTATCTGATCGCTCTATCGATCTGTCTACCTATCTTCTTATCTCTCTATTTATCTGTATGCCTATCCGATCTCTCTATCCATCTGTCTCTACACCTATCTGTTTTTCTTGTCTGCTCTGCTAGATCGTGGGCGCAGTGCCACCATGCCCGTGCTGCCGGGTACTTTTCCGCACTACTACAAACATACATACATACATACACTAACCATCTGCCTACCTATCCGATATCTCTATCCATCTGTCCATCATTTCATCGCTTGATCCGTTTTTGTCTACCTATCTAATCTCTCTGTCCATCGATCGACCAATTTCATCTCTCTCTCTCTCTCTCTCTCTCTCTCTCTCTCTCTCTCTCTCTTTCTTTCTCTCTCTCTCTCTCTCTCTGTCTCTCTCTCTCTCTCTCTCCATCCATCTCTTTCTCTCTCTCTCTCTCTCTCTCAATCTATCGATGTGTCTATCTGTCTCTCTACCTATCTGCTCGTGTCTGCCAGATCGGGCGCGCAAAGCGTCGGTGGTGCACATCCCAAGCAAGGCGTCGGGCGCGCAGACCACGGCGCAAGGCTGGTGGGGCTCACCCTACTTCAAACAAGCAGGCAAACCATACTCTCCTCTCTCTCTCGCTCTCGCACACATACAAGCACACACACACACACAAACACACACACGAGCCCGCGCATGCCTTTAGAAATCCATGCATATATGAATCGATGTACATCTAATACAAAATACCCCTACTTCACTAATTACTACTACTACTACTACTACTACTACTACTATTATTCTTATTATTATTATTATTATTATTATTATTATTATTATTATTATTGTTATTACTACTACTACTACTACTACTACTACTGCTACTACTACTACTACTACTATACTATTACTTTTACCATCATGCATTACCCTGAAGCTCGTGTGCGGTGCAGGCGCTGGCAAGCGTGTGCGCCAAGGGGAGCGAGAGGGGCTGTACCATTACCATTACTATTACTATTACTATTACTGTTTCTACTACTACTACTATTACTATTATGTATTAACCTGACCTTGATGCGCGGCGCAGGCGCAGGCAAAGCGTGCGCGCGAAGAGGAACGAAAGGAGCTGCTATTACTACTATATTATTGATATTGTTAGTATTATCTAATACCTCTGATGGGCTATGCAGGCGCAGGCAAGCGGGTGCGCCAAGAGGATCGGCAGGGGCTGCAGCCCTTGGACGGCCACGAGACCTCAGACAAGGATTGTCCATCTCCCCCAACCGGTACACCATGATAACATGTGTGTATTTCTATTTTGTTTCTATAACGTCCGCAGACTAAGACACAGCATCTCTCCCCCGGTACACTATTCAAACACTCCACACACATACACACATGTGTATATACATATATATATATATATATATATATATGAATCTATATATGCTTCTATAACATCTGTAACAAGAACACTCCATCTCCCAACTCGGTACACCATGCAAACACTCCACACACACACACACAAACAGACACACACGTGTATTAATATTTTTCTTCTAAAATATCCACAAACAAGGATACACCATCTGCCCCGCCCTACACCGTGCAAACACCCCTCACACACGTGTAGCTATATTTTGCTTCTGTAACATCCGCAGACAAGAGCATTCCAACTCCCCCCACCCGGGACACCACAAACACACACATGTTATACATTTTACTCCTATAATGTCCGCAAACAAGGACACACCATGTCCCTCACCCGGTACATATGCAAACACTCCACACACACACATGTACATATACTACACTACTATTCAAAAGTTAGTCTTATCTATTTAATTCAAGCATGCGTCTACCTATTCATCCATCTGTTCATCCATCCATCTCTCCTACCTACTAGCTATCTCTGGCTACCTATCTTTCTGTCCGTGCTGAGCTCTGACTTATTTGCGCTGGCGGGCCTAGCTATCCATCTGTCCGTTTATCCATCAATCCGTCTCCGGCCTACTATCAATCTCTATGTACCTATTTATCTACCTACTCGGGCCTATCTATCCATCCATCCATTCATCGATCTCTCCTACCTATTATCTATCTAAATCTACCTATCGATCTATCTATCTGTCCGTGTTCTACCCTATTTGACCTGGCGGACCTACCTATCCATCCATCTATGCATCCAGCTCTCCTACCTACTATCTGTCTCGACCTATTGATTCTATCTCTATCTCTTATTGATCTATCTGTCCTTGCTAGGGGTTTTGCCCTATTTGCGCTGGCGGGCCGGTCAGGCCGCGGATGAACTAGCCTATGGCTGGTGGTACATACAATGCACACATACATACACACATACATAAGTACATACATACAAACGTGGGTACATACATGCGTGCATACATATCACACATGCACTTCACGTAGGGATTGCCGTCATTGAACCACATACATACATACATAAATGCATACAGATACATACATGCATGCATACCATCTGGAACACGCCATACATGCATACGTATATAAATTCAGGTATGTCCGCGACGCGTGCAGCGACTGCTGGCAGCGCGTAAAGGGCCAATCGGCGCAACACAACATACTCGAGGAGCAGGTACGTCTGTATGTATGTAGGTATGTAGGTAGGTATGCATGCAGGTAGCTAGGTATGTACGTATGTATGTACGTATGTATGTATGTATATGTATGTATGTATGTATGTATGTATGTATGTATGTACGTACGTACGTACGTACGTAACGTACGTACGTATGCATGCATGCATGCATGTATGTATGTATGCATGCATGCATGTATGTATGCATGCATGCATGTATGTATGTATGTATGGTATCAGGGTGACTTGGAGGCTGGCGGTAGCACGGGTGACTTGGGGGCTGGCGGGGACGGGCTCTCGCACTGGAAGGCGCGAAAGGTACCGGCATAGCGAAGTAGTGTCTCCTAATAGTTATGTTATTGTACTGCTGCTCTCGCAGTGGAAGCCCCAGAAGGTAGAGCATAGGAAAGTGGTATATTCTGAGTGTTATTGTCTTGTACTGCCGCTCTCGCAGTGGACGGCACACAAGGCACAGGAGAGGAAAATATAGTGTGTGTGTGTTGTAATTTGTTATTATATTGTATTGTATTGTATTGTGCTGCCGCTCTCGCAGTGGAAGTCGCAGCACGTACAGGAAAGGAAAGTAGTGTGTGTTGCATTGTAAGTGTGTTGCATAGTCTTGTGTGTTTTCGTTTTATGTATGTATGTATGTATGTATGTATGTTATGTATGTGGCCGAGCGTAGCTGACTCAACACCTAATAGTATAGCAATAGCATTGTCTTGTTATTGTGTTGTATTGTATTGTATGCTTTGGTTCATGTATGTATGTATGTATGTATGTATGTATGTATGTATGTATGTATGTATGTATGTATGTACCAGGCCGAGCGTGTTCGTCGCGCCACTCTTGTTATTGTGTTCTATTGTATTCTATTGTAGTGTAGTGTAGTGTAGTGTCCTGTCTTGTATGTTTTCGTTAATCTATGCGTGTCTGTCACAGGCGGAGCGTCTGCGTCGCGCTAGTCAGCTGAACACTTCCTACAGTCACTCCGGACACGCACAGAACGTAGTAGGCGCCATCGCCAGGTACCAGCAGATCGATGATTTATATTTATCAGCATATTTATTATCTATATTTAATATTTAATTGTTCAGATATTTATATTTTAACATTTGAAGGTGCAGAACCTAGGCGCCATCGCGTAGCAGCATGGAGTATGTGATTATGTTCTTTATATTTCTATTCAATATCTTCACAGAACATCGTATTACTGAAATGCACAGAACGTCGGTGCCATCGCCAGCTTGCAGCATGGAGTATGTGATTTATGTTTTACTTATATTTATACTTATCTTTAAGTTCGTTTTCATATTTACATGTATCTTTTGTACATATATATATATATGTATATATATATATAATTAATAATAATAGTAATAATAATAATAATATTAATAATGATAATCTGTGGTGTTGGCCGCATGAGCACATCTCGACACTGCTCTTTCAGACAGCGCGCCTGTATTGTCTAGTATTTTACAGTGCTATCTAATGTGCACGTATGTGTTAGTGTTGACAAGACTGCACAAAGTGCATGTATGTACACGTGTTAGTGCGCCGGGCTCGCCACAGGACCAACTCAACACAGGTAGGTGTGCATGTATGTGTGTATATGTATGTATGTATGTATTTGTGCATGCATGTATGTGTATATTTATGTATGTATCTATGTATGCATGTATGTATGTTTGAACGTATGTATGTATGTATGTAGTGTATGTATGTATGTATATGTATGTAACGTATGTATGTATGTAATGTATGTATGTATGTGCATGTGTGTGTGTGTGTGTAGCGCTGAGCCAGCGCGCCAACTCGCTATCTAGCAAGTTATTTCTGGAGGAGGTTTCTCCCTTCATCCCACTCTCTCTCTCTCTCTCTCTCTCTTCTCTCTCTTCTCTCTCTCTCTCTCTCTCTCTCTCTCTCTCTCTCTCTCTCTCTCTCTCTCTCTCTCTAGCCAGCTCTATCTGCAAGAGGTTCATCACTTGTATGCAATGTTGTATGTAGGCATGTATGTATGTATGTATGTATGTCTTTCATCCCTTGATCCCATGCTTTCTAGCCAGACTCGTTAGACTAGAGGTTGCTCATCTGTCCCTCCGCCCCAGTCCCATATACCAATCCAATGCCGATCCCAATCTAACTCATTCCTCCCCACCCATCTAGTCCCATCCTATCCAATCCTATCCAATCCAGCCTAATCGAACTATACTATACCACACTAGACTATACTATACTAAATTCTACTTGTATCATGTCAGGACGAGATGGAGGATCCGCAGGGAAGAGACTCGAGAGAGGCAGAGCTGGTGCAAGGTCTGAGTTTTATACTTGTCATGCTATGTTATGTCATGTTATGTTATGTTATGTTACGTTACGTTACGTTATCCTAATGTTATGTTATGTTATGTTATGTCATGTCATGTTATGTTATGTTACGTTACGTTACGTTATCCTAATGTTATGTTATGTTATGTTATGTCATGTTATGTTATGTTATGTTATGTTATGTCATGTTATGTTATGCTATGCTATCATGCTGTGTCACCTTATGTGGCTTATGTCAGGCTATGTTTATGTCATGTCATTTTATAGTGTATCATGTGTTGTGTTATGTTATGTTATATATATGATGTTACGTTATGTTATGTTATATATATGGTGTTATGTTATGTTATGTCACGTTATGTTATGTTATGTTATATCATGTCATGTTATGTTATATATATGATGTTACGTTATGTCATGTTATGTTGTATGTAGTTTAGCATATGTTAGGCTATATTTCTTATGTCATGTTCTCTGCGTTAGTCGTTTTGCCGCCTGATGAGATCCCGGGCGGTCCCACCAAGTTCCACCTGATGGTCGACGCCGACATGAGCGAACAGGTAGACGCCGCCTGTGTCCGCGTACGTGTGTGCATGTATATGTATGTATGTATTGTATGTACGTACGTGTGTATGCATGCATGTAATGTATAGAGTTGATACTTGAGATAAAACACGCGTACAAATGAGTACGCCAGCATGAGCGAGCAGGTGTAGGACTGTGTCCTTGTGCGTGCGTGTATAAAGTCGCTGATAACCGAGATGAAAGACGCGTACAAATGAGTAGGAAGAAAGTTTGATTTGTCAAAACGAAACATGTATCGATCTATCACGACTTCGCAAAGCGGAAAACTGAGATGAGACACACGTACAAATGAATAGAAGGAAAAGGTGTTTCATGTGGAAAACGAAACGTATGTATCGTGTCTATTAGGACTTCCTGCTGGCCTGCTGCGAAAAAATCGACTCCATGCAGGCCACCTACGTGGTGTCCGCGGTATGCATGTATGTATGAATGTATGTATGTATGCATGTATGTATGCCTGTAACTTGAATTTAATGTAAGCACAGCAGACTGTAAGAAAAGATGTTGTGCGTGTCTCTATGTATGTATGTATGCATGCATGTATGGATGGATGGATGCATGCATGCATCGCGAAGAATGCATCAAATGGGGAAAAAGCGCCCGAAAAAATATGTACGCATGGAAGTATGTCTGTATGTATGCATCTGTATGTTCAAGTAGGCTAGTCGAGTGGGCAAGTACTCGTTGTGCGATTGAGAACGGAAAGCCCCTGCCGCAGCAAGGGGGATTATGTGTGTGTGTGTGTGTGTGCAGGCTAGTCGTGTGGGCGAGTATTCTCTGCGCGATGAGAACGGAAAGCGTCTGCCGCAGCAAGAGAGCTTCCACTTCCAGCTCAGGTCCCGCCCGAGAGATAGATATACTTATACTTGTATGTCTATGTGTATGTACATGTACATGTACATATATATGTATATGTATACGTATATATGTATATGTATATGTATATGTATATGTATATGTATATGTATATGTATATGCATATGCATATGTGCATATGCATATCATATGCATATGTCTATGTATGTGTATAAGTCTATCCATATGTCTATATATATACATATATATATATGTGTCTATATATATATGTGTCTATATATATATGTGTGTATATATATACATGTATGTATATGTATATGTACAGGTGTATTTTTACGATTTATCATAATCATTTCAATTATGATAATTTGTGTTTAGGCTGTTGTGTTTGAACGGGCAGATGGAGTCTCGAGCCAGGCTATATGTATATGCATCTGTATATGTATAGTGTAAATGTGTATCTAGACACGTACACGTATATATATGTACAGGCGTATTTATTACGGTTTATGATTATTATAGTTATGATTGTTTGTGTTAGACTGTTGCGTTTGAACGGGGAGATGGAGTCTCGCGCCAGGCTACAACTAGTCCGGTCATATATATATATATATATATATATATATATATAATATATATATATATATATATATATATATATACATGTATACATGTATACATGTATACATATACAAATACATATACACATCCATAGGTCCACGGTGGCGTTTTTGGCCGCGCCGGCGCCGCTCGCCGCCCCCAGCCACCCCATGCTGGTCCACACACATACATACATGTATCATACACACATATACATACATGTACATACATACACACATACATCAATGCGTACATATATACATACATAGGTAGGTGGTGGCGTTGCCCTGGGGAGATCCCGGCCGGGCCTGCACACCTACATACATACATACAGACATGCATACATGCATCCAGACATGCATAGGTGGTGGTGGCGTTGCCCAAAAGGAAGATGCGTGCGTATACATGTGTGCCCTTACATACACCCACACATACATACCATATACATCCATGCATGCATAGGTGGAGGTAGCGTTACTGGGGGGGGGGGGGGGGTCCGGGCGGGCCGACATACCTACGTACATACATACATGCATAGGTTGAGGTGGCGTTGCCCAAGAGGGAAATCCCGGGCGGTCCTACAAAGGTCACCATTGCGTATGTGTATGTGTGTATCATGTTTATGTTTATGTTTACGTATGTCTATATGTATATGTATATGTATATGTATATGTTTATGTTTATGTTTATGTATATCTATATCTATATCTATGTGTTCTGTGTTATGTGTTATGTGTATATGTATATGTATATGTATATGTACATGTGCATGTGCATATGCATATTATGCATATGCACATATGCATATGCACATATGCACATATGCATAGGTCACCATTGCGCTGAACGGCAGCGCCACCAGTCGCCGCGAATTCCTGGCCGCCTGCCTGAGCCGGTATGTATGTATGTATATATGTATGCATGCATGCATTCATGTATATATGTATGTATGTATGTAGGATCGACAGCATGCAGCCCAATGGGAACCGGCCCGAGGACGGGGTATGTATGTGTGTCTGTATTTCTGTATATATGCACGTGAATGTATGTAGGTGTCATCGGCCATGTCACGGATCGGCGAGTACAGCCTAGAAGACACGCTAGGTTGGCTATCTATCTATCTATCTATCTATCTATCTATCTATCTGTCTATCTGTCTGTCTATCGACCCAACGAGCGCTGCGTGGGCCAGTCGGCTAGGTTAGCTATCTATCTATCTATCTATCTATACATCTATACATACATACAGACATACATATACATATACATATCATATTATATATATATATATAGGCAATGTCCTGAACTGTGCGGCCCCAACCACGCTGACGGAAGCCGGGCCGGAATGGGCAGGGGCGGACAAGGAGGAGAAGAGCAGCCTGTACGAGATGATGGTGCAACGACAACAGGATGAGGTGTGTATGTACATGTATATATATGTATGTATGTATAGTGTGTGTGTGTGTGTGTCTCACAGCACGCGCGAGTGCAGGCGGTGCTGGTGCGAGCGAACTGGAACCCTCCTGAGGAGCGCCCGATGCTGGGCGTGGCCTTCTCGCCCGAACCTGTGCTCGTGACAGTCACTCTGCCGCCAGGTCAACGCGCACACAGCCTATCTGTCTATCTATCGATCTGTCTATCTAAGCACAACTCACCACCCCTTGAATACAAAATATGAGACATCTATCTCAGGTTGTTCTGACGTGCAGCTGAGCTGTGCGCACAAGCACAACTCACCACACCCTTGACTACAAACAAGAGAACATATACGTCGGGTTTTTGTTCTGGTGTGTACACAAGCACAACCAATTCACCACATCCTTGAATATAAAACCAGAGAAACGTACATGCCGGGTTTTGTTCTGGTGTGCCGGTGAGCATACTGGACTACACTACCCTACACTACTACACTACACTGGACTGGACACTAGACTTATACTGTACTGTACAGGCGAGTTGCCCAACGGCGAGGCGGCGTTGACGCTGCAGTGCAAGCAGAATACCACTCTCAAGGAGTTTGTGAAACGCATCTGTGAGAAGGTATGTTATGTTATGTTGAATGTTTGTGTTTGTGGTTTGTTATGTTATGTCATGTTATGTTATTTAGGTAGACAAACTGCGCGCCGCCGAGCATGGCCGTGTCCCCATGCTGGCCAGGTCGTACCGCACCCGCTCACCTTCTACCACATCGCAGTCATACATTTTGCGGCATTAAAGTAAGCGAATAAAGTAATAATGATAATGATAACAATAATCATAATAACAACAAGAATCGTGCTGTTAGGGCGCACCAGTTCGACCTGGTAGATACCCTGATGGAGCTGCCTTTCGAGGAGCACAGCCGCGTGGGCAACTTCCACGCGCAGCTCTGCTCCCTCAAGCTGGGGGAGCACGCCAAAGTCCAGGCCAAGTTGATTTACTCCATGTCGGTCTTTTTTCCGCAAGGTAATACTATGTGCACTTAGTTAATTTACTACAAAGGAAATGATCTATCTATCTATCTATCTATCTATCTATCTATCTATCTATCATCTATCTATCTATCTATCTATCTCTATCTATCTACCTACCTACCTATCTAGGCAAGGAGCCCCGTCGTGCCAGTGTCAAAGACGGGAAACGCTCCAGTGTCACTGACAGCAGCAGTTCCCAGCCCACGAACCGTCGCCCGTCCACACACCACAGCGCAGCTTCCGCAAACAGCCCAGATCAAGCCATAGATAGCGACGGTGGCTCCGTGGCTTTGTCAGCTGAGGCCAGGGCTGCGGGCAGTGTAGGCAGAGAGAGGCCTGCCGAGGGAAAGGAGGAGCAGAGACCAACCTCCGGCAAGAAGAAGAAGCGAGGCGGTGGCCAAGGCCCAGCCGTGGGTGCTGTGGCTGCGGGTGGGAAGAAGAGGAAGCGAGGTATGTATGTATGTAGTATGTGTGTATGCATGTATGTATGTAATGTATGCATGCATGCATCTATGTATGTATGTATGTAGGTAACAGCGAAGCCGTCGCTCGCGTTGTGGCTCCAGCATCGGACCAGTCTCTGCTATCTGATTGCAGTAGGCCATCGGGCTATCAGATACAAAAGCCAGGCGACATTGATCATGGCCAAGCAGAAGCTGAGGCTGCTCTGCCATCGGATGGAGCCATAATGGCCTCAACCGCAAACATGCCTAGCGAAATGCTTCTGCCAGCGGTTGTAGCTACTGCTTCGGTCGAGCAGAAGCAACGACAACAGGAACAAGGAACCGTTGCTGGACAGAAACAAGGCGGTGACCAAGACCAAGCTATGGCCAGGGATGTGGCTGTGTCATCGGCTGAAGCCGTGGCCAGGGGCGAGAAGGAAAGAGAGGCCGGTGCAGACCGACAGGAGCAGAGAGCAGCTTCAGCAAAGAAGGGGAGGAAGACACGAGCGGCTAGCCATGATGGAGCCGTGGTCACTGCTGACCATGGTGCCATGGCTCCGGATGAAGCCAGCGCTGCCTCACCTGCCCTGGCTTCATGGCAGGACACTGCTGACACTTCCTCTGCTTCTGCTGCTACCTCTAGTAGCACTATTTCTCTCACTACTACCACTTCTACTGCTCTTACTCCTTCGACTACTGATACCGCACAGGAAGCTATGTCCACTTTTGCTGCTTCTGCTATCACTGCCGATCATGGTCATGACTCTGTCGGCCCGTCCGCTCCAGCTTCTGCGGAACATGCTTCTTCCTCTTTTGCTAGTTCTACTACTACTACTACTACTACTACTACTCCAACTGATACGACTGCTACCTTTTCCTCTTCTTCTTCCTCGCTTCTTCCACCCGTTCCTGCTGCCGCTGCGGCCATGGATCCAGCCTCATCACAGGCGTTAGTATCCGCAAAAAATATGCTCGCCGAGCGGGCGAGTGCGAAAGATGATGTGAGACAGGCTAACAAGGATTCTGCAGAGACTTGGTGGAAAGGCATGCAGCAGTGGTTTCAGGTTTCCACAGAAACTTCTCCCGCTAATCACGTTGACTCTGGCAGCCAGTCTGCGCAGGCTGCTGCGAGTGCAACTTCCTCTGCTCAAGCCGTTGCTGCTTCTGCAATTGCGACGGCGTCTACTCACACTGCCACCACCACTGCTGCTATGCCAACTCATGTGACTTTCACCTCTTCCTCTCCTCCTCCTCCTTCCTCTTCTTCGCTTCCCACTTCTCCCATCACCGCAGCAGAGGCCGTGGAAGAGGGCACTTGGATTGGCAGGACATCCAGGAGATGGCGGCAGTGGAGCAAAAGGGCCTTGGGGAACACAGCAGAGACAACGCCCGTCGTCAAGGACGCATCTCACGCGTCTCAGACCACCGTCCCAGCCTTGCCTCTAGCCAGCTCCAACGAGGGTGCAGCTTCTCACCTTGCACTTGAGGTCGCTTCACATAGATACAGATAGACAGACGCATACATATAACCAACCTACCTGCTGGGTCTTTGCGCGGGATTACGTACATGCATACATACATACACGAATACATACATAGATGAATGCATGCATGCATACGTAGGCGGGGGCACATGAGCCGGCCGGTCCACCTAGCACGTCCGCAGGGGACAAGAAGACCAAGAAGAAGAAGAAGAAGAAACAACAACAACAAGGAGAAGGCAAGCACGAGAAGCCGGTGGTATCTATCTATCTATCTATCTATGTCTATCTGTCTGTCTGTCTGTATGCATGTATGAATTATATGTGTGTATTATGTATGCAGGAGCCACTTGGGCCTGAGCGCGCGGACCAGGACCTGCCTGCCGGCGCGGACCAGGGCCTGCCTGCCGGCGCGTCCGCAGTCCAACAAGCTGCTGAACAGACAGTCCAACAAGCTGCTGAGAACACAGTCCATCAGTCTGCTCAACAGACGGTTGAGCTTCATTCTCCTGCGGCCAGCAACGTAGGCCATAGAAGGATAGCTAGATAGATTGTTCCAATCTACTTTACCTTTCGATCCATTCAATCTGTTTGATTTTTATCTTTTCTATCTACCCAGGGCCAGGGCAAGCAAGAAGACAAGCAGGAAACTACACGCAGCCTTGACTCTCCACACGAAGGTGAGGAAGACATAACATACATAACATGTATGACATGCAGACCATGCATAATATACATAATATACATAACATGTAGAACATGCATACCATAGATACATACATACATGCATACATGCATACATAACATACATAACATACATACATAGCATACATACGTATGTGCATACATATCAGGCGACGCTGCTGCGCGGAGTGAGCATGGCAAAGAAGGTACATCTATACCATACACACGTACATGCATACATATCCAGACGCATGGCGAACAAGGTACATCTGCATCCTACTCTCCTGCTTGTTACTCCTTGCTGTATATGTACGTATGTACGTATGCATGTATGTATGTTATGTAAGGTGATCTGCATCCTCCCCTCCTGTTAGTCTTTCCTACAACGCTCCAAACATTTCTACTTTTCTTGTGACTCAGTCTCAGACGCACAAGCTGACCCTAGCCCGCTTGCCTATCTATCTATCTACCTACCTATCTATCTATGTATCTACCTATCTATCTATCTATCTATCTATCTATCTGTCTGTCTGTCTGTCTGTCTGTCTGTCTATCTATCTATCTATCTATCTATCTATCCATCTATCTATTTATCTGTGTTTACCTATCTATCAATTTTTATCTATCTACCTAACTATTTATCTAGGGATGGTCGTTAGCGCCAACATCCCGCACACTCCTGTCACTTTGGCCGGCTCCACAGCTGCTGCCTTGCCGTCTCGTGATCAGCCCAGCCATGGTGATATCCATGCCGATACGTCTAGCACACCTCACCGCACAAGCCTGCAGCCAACCAACCCGAGTCGCAGCCGTAGCAATGTTAAGACTTCTCCAAGCCCCGCACGCCCGACACCCAAGTCTGCGCCTCGAAGCAGCCCGAAGGTCCCTACTCCCCCCCCCCCCCCCCCCGCCCCTCTCTCTCTCTCTCTTCTGGCTTGGTTGGTTGGTTGGTGATTGGTTAATTGATTGATTGCCTGAACAGAAGTCCCCCGCGCAAAATGTCACCCCCTCTAATCAGAAGACGCCTGAGCCCAATATCCCTATCCAAACAGGTAGTAGCAAGAAGGAACAGGTGTCTTCTAGCGCGCAGACCGCCAGCCCCTCTCAGCCGCGCCACGGAGTAGCCAGCACAAACACATCTGCCGATCCTCACCACACGACGCCGAAGCCGTCTTCCGGTCCGGCACGGGCCGAACCGTCCACTCCCATCTCTCTCCCCAGCCATAAACTGGCCACTACTATTACTACTACTACTACTAATAATAATAATAATAATGATAATACTGGCGCAGCTCACCAGACTGTTATTCTTCGTGCTGGCCCTGCTCTTACTCGCCCTGCCCCTCGGCGCCCTGGCTCTCGCCCTGCTGAAGCGACCGATGCTGATGCTGTTGATACTAGTACCTCTGCTTCTATCGAATCTCCTCCTGATAACAGTACTAATGCTGCAGCTACTACCAATACTACCACTTCTACTTGTATCGATTCTGCTGCCCAGTCCCCTCTTCTGCTTCCCGCACCAACCTCGACCTCCTCCGCTCCCGCTGCTCCTGCAACCAGTACGACAACTCAGCCCCAGGCTTCTGACAGCGCCAGCAGCCAGACTGTCCCCGACTCGAACATCGACAACAGCACAGAGGAAGAGACACAGCAGAAAAAAGGGAGGCGTCGCAGCTTGAAGAAGCCTCCCGCGCCGACGCAGTGCATGCTGGAGGTGGAGCTCCCTTCAGGTCGTACATGCAGCCAAACATGCATGTCTGTATGTATGTCCTTTTTATATCTAATGGAAATCATTTACTTTTTTTTCTACTACTTTTGTTGTCATTGTTGTTATCATGGTTACTACATTCATTAGTACCATTATTATTATTATTATTATTATTATTATTATTATTATTATTATTGTTGTTGTTGTTGTTGTTGTTGTTGTTATTGTCGTTGTTGTTGTTCCTGGCCAGGCGAGCTTCCAGGGACGGGTGGTATGAAGGTGACGTTGATGGTGAAGGACAACACCACGCTGGACGATGTGCTCCTCAAATGCTGTGAGAAGGTACCTGCCCCAGTCATCTTATCTATTCTTTGTGTGTGGTTGTGTGTGTTGTTTCATTTTTCGCCAAGTCTTTGCGCGATGTAACATGTGAGTACATGTACACACACACACACACATATATATATATGTATATATATATATATATATATATACGTGTGTATAGCATGTGGTGGCGGGGTTTGGGCTACGTCGTGTGCTTGTTGTGGCGGTAGAAAAAAAGGATGAAGCTTTTTTTGGTGTGTGTGTGTGTGTGTTTTTCTTTTTGTTTTTTTGTTTTTTTTGTTTGTTTTTTTGTTTGTTTTGTTTTTGTTTTTGTTTTTTCGAAAAAAAAAAAGGAGCAAGCTATTTTCACTATCGTTGTGATTTTCCAGTCTTGGATTCGATTACATGAGATGATTGCTGTGGAAGTTTTTTACGTTGCAAAACATATGATACATTGTTTCACGTGGATGCAATCTAGCATAATGGAGTGGTGTTGGACACTGTTGTGAATTCTCTTTCGACCGCTGCTGTGGTTGTGGATGTCCTGTACTGGGAAAAAAATTAATATTAGTTATATGAGAATTAAGATATGAAACCATTTTTTTCAGGTGGACGCGATGCAGCCGCACGGGGTGGTGCTGGCGGCCAAGAAGCGCGTGCAACAGTATAGTCTGCAGGTCTATACCTAGCTATTTGTCTATCTATCCACCTTTCTGTCGATCTATCTATTTAACTACCTACCTACCTATCCGTTTATGTACTGGCCAAGAAGTCCATGCAGCAATACAGACGTCAGGTCTATCTACCTACCTACCTGTCGATGTAGGATCAGAGCGGTCGCGCCTTCCTGCCGCAGCACCCCGAGCCTATCTATCTACCTACCTACCCACCTGTCTGTGTAGGACCACAGTGGTCTCGCCTTCCTGCCCCAGCACCCCGAGCAAGGCAGCTTCTTCACACAACTCCTGTAAGTATCCATGTCTGCAGGGATGGATGTTTGTATGTATGTACCTGCCGCTCCTACCACTTGCCCAAAACGCAACGCTGCACAGTTTTCTATCCCTGCCTTTTGCTCCTCCCTTGCTCCTCATACTGGTCGCGAACTAGGAATCACATGGGCACCAAAGATTTTTTTTTTTTTTTTTTTTAAGAGGGAAAGAAAGAAAGAAAATGCTCAGAATGAGCCAAAATTTTGACCGCAATCTCCGAGAGAAAATAAAATGATAAGTCTGAGGTTGAGGTGCGTCCTGATGTGAACGTTTCTTTTTGTCTCATGTCTCTAGCATGGCCAAGAAGTCCGCGACGGGCAAAGTGGAAGCGCTGCTAGTCCGCTCCGCCCCGCAGCGCAATGCAAGCTCTGGTCCCTCTTTACTGCATACATACGAATACATACATACATACATGCATATATTGACCTAACTTTAACTCGGCCAGCTAGCTATGGTCCTTTCTGCCTTACCTACCAGGCCAACGTCTGTCTTGCTACATCTATATATCTACCTGATTACCTATGTATATGTGTTGATGTTGTTGCAGCCACGTCGACCCCCCCGCAGGCGGTGGGCGGCAAGAAGAAGAAAAAGAAGGGCAAGAAGAAGTCCTCGACCAAGAAGAAAAAGAAGCAACAGCAAGAAGGCGAAGCAGGAGGAGAAGAGCGGGGACAAGGAGAAGGGGAAAAGGGAGAAGGTCAGCCAGGGAAGGCCGGGTGGGCGATGGCACTTGCACCGGACCCGGCGGATTTGGAAGACCTCTCAGGACGCAGCGAGCAGGACGTGCAGGACGAGGACGGTACAGCCACCCCGTGTATTGTTGTTGTTGTTGTTGTTGTGGTATTAGTAGTAGTAGTAGTAGTAGCAGTAGTAGTAGTAGTAGTAGTAGTAGTAGTATGGTTGTCTTGTGTGTGTGTGTGTGTGCGCTGGTAAACTCTGGCCGGCGTCTGTCACGCTATGGCCTCTGCTGTGGTCCCGTTTGCAGATGGCAAACAGCCAGCCAAGAAGCACGACAGCGAGAAGGAGGGCGGCACAGAGAAAGCGGTCCGCTTGCCCTGTCGATTACCCCCCCCCCCCCCCCCCCCGCGCCCTTTAAAAAAAAATTAAGTGGCCTTTGAACACAGACACGCGTTTCCTCACGCAAATGCGGTGGCACGATTGTCGGTGTTTGCGCGTGTGTATGTTGTTGTTGTTGTTGTTGTTTTTGTTTTTTGTTTTTTTTACAGTAAGCAAGGTTTAATGAGAAAAGAAAAAGAAGAAACAAAGAAGAACAAAAGATAAAGAAGAACATAAAAAAGAGCTTAAATCAAAAGAGATCTGGTTCCAAAGAACACAAGCTCAAAAGGAAAAACTGGAACAAAGGTTCAACAGAAGGCTCCAGAGGACGACACAAGAGGGAAAAAAGAGAAAAAGGAGAAAGAGAGACAAAGAGGACAAGAAACTAAGAACTAGGAAAAAACAAGCAGATCGATAAAAACAAAACAAATAAAAACAAATAAAAAGCAGAAACAAAGAAAAAAACACAAACCAACACAAAAAGAAACAAACAAAAACAAAAGACACAAAGACAAGATAAACAACAACAGACGCAACGACAAACACAAAGAGACAAACACAAACAAGCAAACAAACACAAGGCCAGACAGGGCAAGGGAGACGATACGGTACTATGAGGTAAGAGCAGTATGCAGAGGTCAGACATAATTAACATAGGGCGCAAGTGAGATCAATTGACAGTCAGTGAGACAGCTCATAAGGAAACTGCAGCACCTAACGCAATTCACTCGCACCCAGAGGCCATCGTAGCCAGGAGGGTGGTGTGCAGAGCGTAGTAAGGCTCGACGTGGCGATTGCTCGCGACGCGATTATGCCGAGTGCTGCAATATCCGTAAGGACCAGCCCAAGCCTGGCAACCCCACAAACATGCAGCACCAAGCTAATCGAGCCAAACCCTTCCGCACCCCACCCCCCTCATAGACCAGAAGAGTCTCCGCTACACAACCCACACCATAAGGCTATAACGCAAGTGAAAATAACCAAACCTAACAGGCAGCAGCAGGTAAGAAAAACGAGAACGAAAAAAAACGGGGGGGGGGAAAAAAACAACAACAACAACAAAAAAAAAAGGAAAGAATATATAAAAGGAATGAAAGAAAGAAAAGGAGAGCCTTGCTTACGGTAAAAAGAGAGAGAAGAAAGAAAGAGATAGAGAGAAAGGATAAGAAAGAGTCGAACTTCCTCATCATTTCACCTCAAGATCTCAAGAGCGGCGAACAGTGTGGGACTCGGGTTAAGACCGCAAAAGAACCCCATACCCACTAAACAAAAAGGGGCCCTGTAAAAACTCGCGGAAGGAATGCAGTTAAGCACGAACGCCGTTAAAGGGGAGAGAGATAGAAAGAGAGAAAAAGAGGGGAAAAGGAGAGAAAAATAGTATATAAAGTGGCAAGCCTGGAATTGTCGTTTTTTTTTTTTGTGTGTGTATGTGTGTGTGTGTGGTCAGGAGGGTGAATGGGTGCTGGAGCTGGATGAAGAGGAAGCCAAGCAAGTGCCTCAGCCCAGCCTCGGTCATCCATAGATTACGTAATATGTATTGGTTTGCCCCAAGCCTAACTTTCAGGGGGGGGGGGGTATTTAGTCACATGTGTGTGTGTGTGCATATGTTATAGTGCCACTAGCGCCGGTCCTCGCTTTGCCTTCTGCCAATGCGACGCGAACGGGCCGGCGTGCATCGGAGCCCGCGCCGAACGAGCAGCATGTGGAAGCCCAGCTGCAGCCCACACGCGCGCGCCCGCACACGACGGTCCCGGTTGCACCCCCGCCACCTGCTACGGTAAATCACGGGGCCGAGGGCGACAGGCGGCACCGGCGAACCACCACCATGCCGGCCCCGAGACCACGCCGGTACTACGTCCGTATGTAGATGGATAGGTAGGTGGATGTAGCGGTGGGTAGGTAGGTAGGTAGGTAGGTAGATAGATAGATAGATAGATAGATAGATAGATAGATAGATAGATAGATAGATAGATAGATAGATGGATGGATAGATAGATAGATACAGTCAGACAGGCAGACATGCATATATATATATTTATATATATATATATATATGTATACATATATATAATATGTATGTATATACATATAATAGTAGTAGTAGTAGTAGTAGTAATGTCGGTGAGTCTTGTGTGTTCTGTAGATCTCACCCGGATGGCCCGCGCCGTCCCGCCTCCATGGACCTGCTGCACGAGCTGCAACAGGTGCACACACACACACGCACACACACACACACACTCACACACACTTGTGGGTTGATCGACCTGCTGCACGAACTGAAGCAGGTTAGATCAAGCCGCAAGTATATGTGTGTGTGTATCTTATGTCTTGGCGGTCTATCTGTGCGGTGCATATGAGCTGTCAATTGAAGTTAGGGTTAGGGCTATCCCCCTAACTTATCTTGTTTGCTGCATGAACTGCAACAGGTAGACCAACCAGCAAGTGTGTGTGTGTGTAGGTATATATCTTATGTCTGTGTCTATCTGTGTATCTATCTATCGGTCGCCCTGGTGTGTATGAGCTATCAATCTATCCTCTTATCTAACCTATATCTTGTGCTGTGGTCATTGCTAGCGTAAGGAGTTGAAGAGCCACAGAGAGCTATCAATCTATCCTCCTATCTATCCTATATTGTGTGGTATCAATCTATCCTCCTATCTATCCTATATTGTGTGGTGGTCGTTCTAGCGCTCCAAGGAGCTGAAGAGCCACACCGAGAGCTATCAATCTATCCTCCTATCTAACCCATCTTGCGTGTGGTTTCTAGCGCTCCAAGGAGCTGAAGAGCCACCGAGAGCGCGTCATCAACCCAGCGCCGGATGGGCAAAGTGACGTCTTGGTATGTGCGTATGCATGTATGTAATGTATGTTTTCTCAACTACTGGAACTCTGAAACAATAGCCAATGTGCAGAAGGTATGCATGTATGTATGTATGTAGACCCAAGCCTTGAGCCGCTTCCGCAAGTACGTGGAGACTGACGATCTGGAAAACTCCATGGACGGATCGACACGGTTCGGAAACACAGACTGGGATGTTTGAGTTTTCGATTCGATGTAGTATAATTATTTCACATTTTTGCCGGTAGAATTCTCCTTTCCGAAACTTGTTTTTTATTTATATTGATATAGTCATTGTTGTCGGGTTGGACCAGGCTTGCTGTAGCGGGCAACGGGAATTAGTTCGATACTTGATACTTCAACCTGAAGTTCTAGCAGTAAATTATATTAATATAATTATTAGTACTATTCGGCCCGCAGGGCACATACCTCCCGAGCTAACTTTTTTTTTCCCCGCGTACACCATTGAATTTGTTTTTCGTGTGCCACGGTTCGTTCGTTCGTTAGTTGGTTCGTAATGATCGCTGTTTGACGTTACGTTCAAACTTCCTTTATCCTATTAATATCATCCAATTGTGCAGGAATTGAGCAGCCGGACACTCAAGAATTAGAAGTTCAGAAATTGAGCAACCGGATAAGAAAATTATTACTGTCGACACTCAAGTTGATATTAATAGAATTGATTGCTCTACAAAACTTTGATTTTTAAAAAAAGTTGATTTTTCAAGAAACTTCAATGTGTTGAACTTTTTTCAAAATTAAACTTTTTCAAACAATCAAAGTTTTTTAATAAATCAAAATCGATTTTTTTTTTTTACATTTTTCAACTACTACTATTCATACTTATAATTTTTTTTTATATTTTAATATTAATATTAATAATGAAGGCCGAACGTTTGCTTTTCATATCAGTGTATATAATATATCGGTCTTAATATATGTACCTGTACAACTGAAAATAACTTCATTTTAATAAACAAACAAACTTCACTTTCAGAATTATTAATACTGTAATGCCCCCAACGATAGCTCGTAAAAAGTCGGTAATACAACCAAACACAGTCCTCAAGAATGAGAATGATGTCTCGTTGTATTAGCTCAGTGAAGCCAAAAAGGAAAACAGCAACAGACCAGGAATAAAATGGCATCAGGTCCAATCCGGACAAATAATACTGAAAAACAAGCTGGTGCACCTGTCACCAGGAAAAGGTATTTTTTACCGGCTATCCGGGGGGTGATGCCTACAGTACCCCCTCCCGATTTTATGACGGAAATAGCATTTTCGTCATACATCTTCTGATTTCTTTCTGCAAATAGTATGCGCTATGGAGTCATGCCACACAGCGCATCGACCCACGGATAGACGCTAAAAGACGATAAATATATCCTCATACGGCACGTCAAAGCGGATTCTCTAGCCTTTCTTGTAAATTTTGAACTCCTTCCCCTCAATTTTTTTTTTCGGCAGTATGTCAAGAATAAACGTACTATTAATAAAAAAATACAAGCAACGTGGTGCTGTAGTACGATTCCCCCTTTGATCTGCTTCTTCTTCTTGTCATTATCATTATTATTATTATTATTATTATTATTCACAGGGAGATCGTAAGTATATTGTCTTTTTTAATGACATACCCTTGTATAAGGCGGATATCCTATGATATAGTATTAGGGGGCCAGTCCTAATAGCTATATCCGAAGTCGAGGTGTATGTACCCGACCCTGCGATATACCGACACAAGTAGAGATTGACCGTGCTCAGGTACGACAGTATATAATCTATCGTAAAAAATAATTTAATGAAAGTTTCAGAGAACATTTCATTTTCGAGAACATCATCCCAGGACTTGGAAAGGGTCATACCCGGGAACACCATCGCTCAATACACTAGCGATCCCCGTATACGGTGTAGTATCATCGTCGATCGACCTTTCGCACTCGTATGTTGCGATCGAATGCCAAGTTATATCACTGAGTCTTTTTAATATTCATATTGATAACTGATGATGCATGATCAAATCATGATACGCCGTGGGCAATCAATCAGTTTATTTGAGACGCATAAAGAAAAATAGTTTCTTTGTCACTGCCTTCGTCGTCTGGCGCGGATTTCTTTGCCTGGTGGAGGACCACCAACAAAAGTCAGATCGAACTTTGACTGTTCGAGAATGTCCCAGATCTTATTAGGGATTCCGCCCAACGATATTTCAAAAGGGACATCAAGCACTCCTCTTGGCAGTGTCTGAATGGTCCACGCAGTGTAATCTTTGTCTCTGGGAGTAATTGTATCATCCCATGTCTCGAGACTTTTTGCGTCTTTATATACTGGCAGATAATGTCTTGCCTTTGGAACCTCAACCGGGTCCATACTTCTCCAGAACTGGATTATCGGTTGTACTATCTTTGCGGCTGATGATATTTTGAGTGTCCGTGTGACACGCATCTGTCGTGGGACCGCCACGACCCGCATCAAGTATAAGTCTGAGAGAGTGTCATCAGCGACATGTTGTTCCGCTGGTCTCATCAGATAGAAAACATTTTTCACCCATGCGATGGTTGTTATCGCATCGCCTTCCTTCCATCGCTCATGGACAATCTCAACGTTGCTCGCGTTTGGGTCAGTGTCCGTCCCCTCCTCCTCCTGGTGGACGTCCTTTGATCTCATCGACCTCATCGCCTTCCTCGGTTGGTCGTTGATAAGATCATTCCGCGCTCTCCTTAGCTGCGCCTCTGTGATCTTCTCCTTCTTTCCGCTATGCTCTCGCGGAGACTTGGACTGAGTCCCCACCGCGCTTATGCGGTCAGTCTTCTCCTTGCTGTCCACCTCACTCTCCTCCTTCTCAGCTATCGGTGCCCGATAAGCATCGTCTTGGTCTATGCCAGCCTCCTTGTGGATGGGCGGCACCTCTTTGAAATCATCCTTCATCCGTTTTAACGCCTCCTCAACGGATTCATCTTCCAGTAAGAAGGGATCATACTTAATCAGCCTTCTTACATTCACAATTTGCACCTTCCCTCTACCCCTGATCTTGTAATTCAGAGGTCCCGTCTGTTCCATAATCTGATAAGGTCCTTTCCAGTGAGTGAACAGCTTAGAGCTGACTCCCTTCGGGACTTGAGGATGTTACAATAGTACAATATCCCCGACCTGGAACTTGATCTGATCCAAGTGCGCTTGTCGCACCCCTTCAGCATCAGTCTTTCGGCGCTCCGCCTCTCTATGCGCCCTGACTATTTGTTCCGCCTCCATCTTCACTCTAAGTCTCATCCCAAACAACTCATCCGCATCCGCCCAAGTGTCTTTTGAGTGAAGGAGCGAAGTCGGGATATCAGGCTCACGCCCATATACTAACTGATATGGCGAGATTGAGCTCTTCGAGCCTCCTAACGCCGTAGAGGGTAGACAGTTCATTGCAAACGCAAATGATGGTGCTGCCTCGACCCATGCTCTTTGATTCTCCTTCTTCGTGCAGTACATCTTTAGCGAGGCTTTGAGGGGTCTGTGTACCCGCTCGATTTTCCCATTGCTCGCGGGTTATAGGCAGTAACATATTGCCATTTCATCCCGTAATACTTAGATAGTTTGTCGATGACCTCGTTATTAAAGTCAGAGCCTCGATCAGAACATATCTTTCTTGGTACTCCGATCTGTGAGATGATCCTATCGATCAGCGCCTCGGCCGTCGTCTTGCCGGTAACGTCTTTGACAGGGATGATCCACACATAGTTGGTGGCTCTGTCAATAGCCGTAAGGAGGTATTTGTAACCATCCTTCGATTCTGGGAAAGGTCCCACATGATCAATGTGTATAAACTCAAACATCCCCGCATGAAGAGGAAATTCGCCAATCAGGCCGAAATTTGCCTTCAGTGGTGTTTTGTTTATCTTGCACGGGATGCATGCATCCACCGCCTGATCTATCTCCTCCTTCATCTTCTTCCACCAGAATCGCCTCGCTACGAACATGTGAGTTCGTTGTCGACCCGGATGCGCCAAAAGTGGGCAATTGTGGGCTGCGACAAATATAAATCGTCTCAGACTCTCCGGTACCCAAAGGGTCCATTTGTCCGGCTGTGACGCATAGCGACCGTGAAGGCCCTTGTACCACAGTAGACCATCTCTCCATCCCATCTCCTTCATCTGATCTTTGATCGCTTTCGTCATCCGTAGCTCATCCGGGTTCTGATATAACTGTATCAGTTCTTTAAACTCCGGATCTTGAGCCTGTTGTTGCCTCCATGCGGTAGGCGAGGCTATATGGATAGTACCATCTTCTAGCCGTACCCCGATTCTTTCCGGGTCATCGTCTAGGTCACTTCTCCGCTCTTGAGGAGGCTCCGCATAAACTTCCTGCGTCTCCTCTTCCTCTCTTATGTTCGCCTTCGCATTCTCATATACCTCATAGGACCAATCAGCGTCCTCCTGGATATGTAGCTCACAACATATCCCGTGATCCGGGCCTTGTGGACTGTACCGTAGACCTGTGCGGTCATATCGGACTCCACTCGCCATCTCCATCGCCTCAATGTGGCTGACCTCATACACCTTGTCAGTGGACAAGTCTTCCATCTCCACCGTGGACACCAACGCCGATACTTCTGAGTTAAACTCTAGCCTAGAGAGGCTATCAGCGACCACATTTCGCTTTCCCGGTAGATGGACCATTGTAAAATCGAAACAAGACAAGAACGCTTGCCACCGCGCCAGCCGTCCCGTCTGTTCATGATTCATCAACCATAACAGGTTATGATGATCAGTTCTGACAGTAAATTGAGGTCCTCCCCACAAATACTCTCTGAGCCTCTTGAGGGCCCATACTACCGCCAACGCCTCTCTTTGCCTTGTGCAATAGTTTCTCTCTGCCGCACACAACTTCCTACTAATAAACATGATTGGGGGTAATTTCTTCTCCTCATCCTCTTGTTGTAATACAGCCCCAATCGCAAACTTAGATGCGTCTGTATCGACTACGAATTGTTTCGTAAAGTCGGGCATCGTTAACACCAGTCCTCCGTCTTTCGGGTCTTTGTAAATAAGATCTTTGAGCGCATGAAACGCTTGCAAAGCCTCTTCGTCCCACTTCTCAAATTCTCCAAAATCTATCATTTTCTCCAACTTAGCCCGTGTTGCACCCCAATCGGGTATAAACTGGCTATAGTATTGCGCCATCGCAAGGAATGAGTGCAATTCAGTGCGGTTCTTCGGTATCGGTCGATTCATAATCTCCTCCCTCTTCTCTTTGGATATCGAGACTCGATTATGGGAGATCTCGTACCCTAAGTATGTCACACTCGTCTTGGCAAGTTGACACTTCTTTAGATTGCACTTCAGGCCAAAAGCTCCGATGCGCCTGAATATATCGGACAAATGATCGATATGCTCCTCCATTGTGTTAGAGTATACGATAATGTCATCGATATAGCAAAATGCATATTCTCCCGCCTTCTGTCCCCGCCTTCTCATAAAGCCACCGTCAGACAAATCATCGTACTGACTGCTCAACATCTTCTGCATCGCCTTCTGGAAAAGTCCTGGGGCTTGCTTGAGGCCCATCGGAAGCACTTTCCATTGGTATATTTCCATACCCACCACAAACGCCGTCAGCCATCTGGACTTTTCCTCCAGT